>JADKLZ010010732.1:49760-67143 GCA_021533235.1 Biomphalaria straminea | reverse complement strand
TATGTATATATTTGTTTACTTTTAATATTTTTCTCAATATGCTTCAAAAACACACACATACACACTCCATGACCTCAAAGTTATATACAATAAAAATGCAGCTATTACAAATATATTTATTTAGTGCATTTCTTCTCACTGTCGTAAGTAGAAAACATTTCCTTTGCATATATTTTATATTACATATAACTATGTCCACAATATTATTGCTACGTTACTCAATTGATCGTTGACGCAAGCATGTATATATTTGTACCCCTTAATTTATTTCCCTTATCTCGGCTGACCGACTTGATAATTTTACTACCGCACTAATACTGCGCTTAGAAGAGACATGTTAATTATCTCCCCTTTACTCATTTGTCTTTGACGAGAGTTGCGTCCCTTGTACAGACACTCCGCTCAAGCTCGCATTATTGTTAATGGCTTAAGGCCAAGTGTACACAATAGCGTCGTGGTTAGTGACCACCGCCCATTTCTCCTCTCTCTCTCCCCCCCCCCCCCCCCACGCTCTTTGTACGGGTACTTTGTTGTTAAATTGAGAGTATTACCGGGTATTTCCTCTTTTATGTACATTTTGTATTACTACCATCAGCCATCTAATTTTCCAATACCATTTGTCATTATCTCCCCATAGTGAACTAAATCAATTTTACCAATCTGACGAATGCACCTCAGTTGAGGGCATTGATAAGATGCATGAAAAACATGTTCTCATGTGTCTGACTATTGTCTACTCAGATCTCCTATTGAGCACCATTTCTCTATTTAGCAGTCAACTGCCTATTTGAATCTACTACAAGTAAAACCTATCTATTTAGTGCTCTTCAGCGCTATAGGTAACTACTTGTCAACCCACTTGGCGATATCGGCTCAACTTGCCAGCCTATTTGACAGACCACCTATCAGCCTTTTAGGTACGACGTCCCTATAGACCCCGTTCTGTGCGAGACGTCATAGCTTCGCCAAACCTCCGCAACTCACTGGACATACCCTGCTAACTACGCTGCCACGGCAGATCAGCTCTGCCCGCAGTACCCTTGTGCCCACAGTAGCCGGCCACCTTCTTCACGGTGCCCACTACAAATATCAGAACTTTGGACTGAAACTCCACAAGGACTATATCATCGGCGTCCTTCTACCAGCTTGAGCGCCACCCCCAGCCAGAATACAGCCAGCTGCGATCCAAGCAGGACAACCAGCTAAGTAGTGCGGACAAAGTGACATTTTCTATAATTCAGTGCAAGAGTTATAATTATAGTATTGTTTACAGTTAGATGCAAACTCTCCCTCTTTTATTCAAATAAATATTTATGTAAATTCTTTTATTTCAAACGTTTGTATCTCTCTTTCATTGCTTGTAGTGTCTCGTTGCGTGTCTGCTCCCGATTTATCTTCTGATGGGTCAGTGTGTGACAACTTAAAAAAAATCCTCCCCTAAACATCAAACAAGCCTTAACCCGTCACAGTCACAACGCAAGTCAAAATCAAATGCAGTGAAATCAGGATCGGAGACCAGTGGAGGAGCTGGCAGCCCAGATTGAGCGGCTACAATGTTCAGTACCACAAAACACTAGCTGTCCCCACTACTACCACCATTAACCTGACTTAAAATTTCATTTTGAGAAACGCCTGTCCATTCTTGTGTGTTTTTTTTTTCCCTGTCACTTTCTCTGTCTGCATCTGTCCATGTACTCTTCCATGAAGAAAGGTTTTTGCGAGCCCTGAGGACCTTGTGATGTGACCATAGAGTTTAAGTGTGCATTTTTCGACAGTCGCTAGCGGGTTATCTTGGGGGACCAATCATGTTTATAATTTCACCATTTGTGATACGGTCTTTGTAAGTGATGCTTAAAATATTTCTGTAGCATCTTAGTTTCATTGCTAGAAACCTTTTCTCAAGATTTCTAGTCAGCGTCCAAAATTCGCAAGCATATTAGAATATAGCCGCGACAGGAGAGTGCATTAATCTGATTTATTGTCAACGACTATGTTTTTTCTTTCCAGATTTTATTTGCATTTTGCACCATGACCGTGAAAATCTGGCCAATTGATCTGATATAGTTTCTTCCAATGTATTAAATAAATTAGTGGAAATTAGAATGTACTAAATGTGTTAACTAAAGCTAACTATTTAATATTTAAGATAATGATCTATTTGTTAAAATTAAAATCCTAATAATGGATAGGATGAATGGATGAAAATTGATAGATGCATGATTGCAGTGGTATAGATAGATAGAAAAAGACAGCAGATGCATGGTTGCTTATGTATAGGTAGTTTAGACAAATAGACATATACAAATATTTCTCTGTGAGAATGAAAACTTAATTTTTCAGTTATGACAGTTTATCGTACAGGTATTTAAAAAATACCTACATAAAATATTTGTCTTCATTGTGCTGATATTGTTTTCATAACATCCAGTAATATGTTGAGCTGTACATGTACAATTCTTTCTAGTCATATTTCTTGAAAATGATAAAAAAGATGTAAATATGTTTCCCAACTGAGTTGATTCTGTAATGTTTCCACAGGATAACGTCAAGTTAGATATATTAGGAAATCCTCCTGGCGCTTTACATTCTATATAATAAACTTCGTTCTCATATATTCCAACTGTATAATTTCTAATTTGTAGAATTGGTGGTGTTTCTGGTGGTGCTATTAAAAAAATGGAAAGTCAAGAACTTTAATTATAATTAACACAAATTAAAAACATAATTTTTAAATGTACTAAATATGCATTATATCATTTTAAAATATTATAGTGCACCGGAAAGTACTTTTTGATATTCAGCAAGTCAGATTTGGCTGGATATCCAGCCAAAGTTCTATGTCTCCAAAAATCTCGCATTTCAGCGAATTTTGCAAAACTTTTGAATAACAAACATATTGAATATTTCTATTTAATAATTTTTTTACTTCTTTTTTTTTACGTTATTGTTTTAATATCTATCACTAATTTATGAATAGAAGTTAATCAGCTTTTATTAACCAACATCAAAGAATAATCTTTTAAACGTATTGTTATAAACCTGGTGGTGACACAGATAGGGGTGGTGTATGTGTGTAGTCAGCCGACCCAAATCGCCGCAGGACAGCGCTAGACGATCGGTCAAGCGTGACGAGTTACCACGATCAGCCGAGTCTAGTGTCAACGTGACGGTTCGGAAAAGATCGGCGACGTGAACAGAGCTTAGGAGCGTCACGAGCCTTATAGTCTCTCTGACCACCCAAAAACGTCGAGCGGCGTTCTGTCGGGTTCGAGAAGGCGAGCAGGGATCCTATATAAAGAGCGGAGGTCTCACAGTCAAGACGGTTCAGAAAGGGGTTCACGACAGAAGGTTCGTTGCACGGTCGAGAGTTCTTGAACTCTTTGAGAATGACATGGAAGAGGTACAACGAGGAGTTATGTACAGAGCTTAAAAAGATGTGTGCCTCAGTGAAGGAATTGACGAGCCCCGTGGTGTAAACGATGGACGTGGTGGAAGAAATCATGTACGACCAAGGAGAATTGAAAGATGAAGGAGTTGCACCATCGTTGGACATTGAGCTTCTACCCACCTAAAGCTGTGAAGCAATAAGCAGTAACAATGGCGATGCTGATGAACGTGGTTCTGCCTGTGAATCCGAAAGCACGGAGTACAGACCTGGCGAGCCAGACGAAGAGACAAGAGAAGCTGCCTATAGCCCATTAGAAGCTGGTGCTGCAGACGTATCTGATACGAGCACCTCAAAAAGCAAGACAAATCAAGAGAGCGCTAAGTCTGCCTCCAAGCCTGTTGCTAGGGGAAGTTTGCAAGTTGAAAGTTGCCTACGAAGGTGAGAAGCTGTTAGTCTCGGAGTCTCAAAATTGTGGCAAGAAGAATAGCCAGGTTGAAAGAGCATTGAACAAACACAAATCTGAGAAAAGAAGCAGGCCTATCTGCAAATGACCAAACCCACCCATGCCACGTATGCGGCAGGCTATTTAAAGCGTAGATTGAACAGTACAGTCACCTTCGAGTCCATAGAAATGAGAAATGTGCTCATCTTCGATCACGAAGTTGGAGCTAAATATATATATATATATATATATTTATATATGCTGTACATTTATGATGTATGTTTGTTTATATAAAGGGTTAGGATTTACTTGGCATTAGGGTTTGAAAAAAATCGCCCTCCGCAATCAAAAGTTCAAGATCTACTAGTGACATTAATTAAGTACAATTTAGTTCACTTAATTGATATTTAAAAAATTAATTACCAATAGTTAATTAATTGGTTACTTTTAAAATTGATTTGAATTTTGTTTTGTCGGGTAAAAGAAATAATTGTGGAAAATTTAGATTGATTTAAAATTTGGTGTTGATGAAATAATGTGTACAAACTTTTAAAACTTTAAAAAAAACAGAGTGACATATAAGCTATGTAAAAATGGCTGGATATCTGTTCAGAGCCAAATTCAAGTCTCTGTTCTGGTACAACCCTATTAGTAAAAACTGTTGTTAGTAACAATTTATTACCCATAACTTCTAAGGCTTGTAAACTGCAAGTGGCACTCAGATCATTAAAATAAATATTCTGTACTTGGCATCCAATGACATGTCTCCCTGAATTTGTTATATTTATCACATTTTGAATTTGATACAGATTTGATACATTTTTTACTTCTAAAGGTTGTCCGTAAACAGAGTTGAGACCAATTTGAGCTTGTATTCCTGGAACCACATCACTAAGATTGGCTTGACAATAAGTTGTAAAATTAATGAATGCAGTTCTACACATGTTCCAAACTGTTTGTGACGTATCTTCAAGTTTCATAAAGCATTTTGTAGGTCCTTCTGAAATTGTGATAAAAATATGTTAATACGTTCAAACTGTTACAACTAATTAAAATAATGTATAAGATACAGTAAACAATAAACATTCGAATATTCTTCCATATGCCAGTACAGCAAAAAATATGTATTTAATTTAATATGTTACAGACATTTTATTACAGAAACATTAAGCATATAAACAAAGAAATACAGCTTTACAAAAAGGTATGTCAGTACAGTACAGCACGTTTGCACATTGTGGCATATTGTTTTGTTAGCATTGGACTTTTAGAGGTTTGGATTTTATTCAATTATTCAAACAAGATCAAAAACAAGTATAGCTTTTTGAAAGCTTTTACTAATTAATATAAGTACATTTCTACTACACACTTTTTAAGTGTCCAACTTTCTCTACTAATTCTCTCTCTTTACGAAATCTCACTTTTCCTCACAAGCTCTAGCTTGTCTTGCTTTAACAGCTCTAACTAACTAAATATAACAAAATCAAACCATTGAATGTGAAGTATTATATCTTGTTAAATTATTGTGTTTTTACGTTTACTTTTCCTGGCAATTACAACATCCAATTTTCGTTTCTTCGACTCTCCCATTTCATTATCGTACAAATGTTATGTGGAACGGCACCTATCATGTTGATGTCAGAAGAACACGAATCAAAATGATGAAGAAAAGATGCGCTGACATGAGATGAGATGACATGAGATGTCAAGGACAAGACTCTTAAAACACAACCGTTAACCTAGTGTTCTTATAGAAAAAAAAATAATGTGAATATTAGAGGACAATAGATTACAATGAAATCCATCAAAGAAAAAACGAGAGTCCTAACATAGAGAAAATACATTTTTCAACCTTTATAATTATTTTTATTTTCTAAATTTTGTGCCGATGTTTTGGCGGGCGGGTCCGAGCCACCTAGTGGGCCGAATCTGGCCCGCGGGCTGTTGTTTGGGCATCGCTGTTTTAGGGTGTTAGGCTTCATGTTACGATGGAGTATTTTTATCTCACTCTTGGGGCCGTGATTGACTTTTGAATAGTATGAGCCTTAAACCTCGGTGTTGTAGTATTTGGAGATACCAGGCGATGCAACCAGAAATGAGTGTTCATTTTTTACAATTAAAAATGCATTAACTTATTATCACATGATTTGTACATATTCTGACGTTTAAGTAATTATTGAATATGGAATATTAATATTGTTCAATGATCGTTGACAACTTATTTGCAGCTCCCTTATTATGGAACTTGGTTTGCTGTCGTTCTTTGATTAATATATTAGTTAATGAGGTGTGAGACCTGGTTTATTATATTGTTCGCTAGCTTGACCTGTAAAACCCACATGAACATCAAATATATTGGTACATGCAAAGTGCATTTAACAAAGGGGCAGATATAAAACGTAAAAAATATTCAGCACACAGAACCATTCCTATTGTTCGCGACTCATGGTAACCCGTGAGTATCATATCAAAATGACAAAACAATCTCTCTTAACTAGCTGAGATACAAATAACTGTTTAGGTTATTCTAATCTAAATTGTATATTCTATGAAAATATACATCACTCTCTCTTTTTAATATTGACGCTTACACTACTCATATTTCTAATCCCCACAATAGGATTTATAATGAATAATGAAGATATAGGATTTATAAGCATTGTATACTACAACATTAATGCCTTCAATGGCTTCAGGAAAACTATTGCTGAGATATTTTCAATTATTTAAATTAAGCCTATTGTCAGGGAAGGTAGATTTGATTAGTTGCAACACAAACGCATGCTATTTTGCTATTTTTTTTATGGCCCGGGAGTGACAGTGTCACATAGGAAATGGTGCCTCATCAAGGGCTGAAAAAAAAAGTAATTATGAACATGGAAATTGCAATCTACCAGAAGCTATATGCACCTCACCAAGTAGCACACCTGGGAGTTGCAGCCAGCCCAATACCATCGGTGACTAAATAAGTCCTGTTAATCAAAAGAAACAAAACAATATGAGTGTAGAACAGTCTACACATGTGGTATCTCAAACTTTTATATTTTTTATATATTCCTTCTACTTGATATAACTTACTGGCATATTTTACTGTGTATGATTTACTTGAATTCTTATTTCTCAAAATTGTTGTACTTATGCATGTATACTGATTCTTGTCATATAAGGAAGCTGAAAATTTTGAAAAAAAATATTATGATAAATTAAATTATGAATCGGTATATTGTGGTTAAATGTATTTTCTGACAAGTCTGATGATATAAGCTTTGCTAGAGAAACTTAAGAGGTGGTGTATAGCTTTGAAGAAATTGAATCCTTAAATATAATATAATATAAAAACAAATTAATATTCATAAAATATCTATAACAACACGATCACAAGATTTTCACACAAACTCGAAGGTGGACCCCCATTGTCTGCACGTATATTAGAATGTCACCAACTCTAACTCATTTTAAAGCATCCTCTTTTTATTGTAATAACACTAAGAATGCCTTGCAGACTCGACATGGGGTTACTTTTGTTTTGGATCTAAATTATTTTCTTTAAAAAAGTCTTCTTTAGAGATCTAACTTAGAATGCAAAGAATATTCCCGAATTAAGGCTGTCTGGTTGTGTAGTATGCACTCTGTGCTGTCCTCTTAAGTGTCTACTGTTAGAACCCTGCCAGACCTCATTCTTTACCATCCTGCAGATGATTTGGCTATGACGTTATTGTTACGTGCGCATCTTAGTGTAAATGTGAAATGGTGCGAATGCGTGCTGAAAGGGGGAGATCGAAATGGAGGCATAGAAACTAGTTGTGTTTATATTGTTATGAAGATTAAACTAATTATAAACTATAGTGCTAACGTTGGAAGTTGATGTATTGTATTGTAGTAACAAACGTAACAGTAATAATCTGAAGTAGCCTTTAAACTGCCATTTTTCTATTGATAATATCAAGACGAAATAGTCAAGAAATGAGTAAAGGTTGAAATCTAGGTCTTTAACTGGTTCCACTCTGAATCTTCATACAAAAATCTATAGGCTAACTAAGACTATAAAACTCTAGATTTAGATCTTAAACTATAAATAGATTTAGATCAAATAAAATTTGTATAGAATTATAACAAAATCTAGCTCTAGAGTTCCAGGTGGTTTTGTAGATGTCAATGACTCATTCAAGCCTCAATACAGAAGCATCTTCCTTTGATTATCTTCACATAAAATTTAACTTATAAATACCATTTAAAACCTACAACTAAGACTCTAGATTTAAAATTTAGATCTAGTTCTACGACAATAAATAGATCTAGAATAAATAAATATAGTTCGTCCATCGTGGTTCGATGATGACCACTTTGTCATCCAGGGGCTGACGGCTTTGTTCTGGGTTTTGTGCCTCTTCATTTTGGCTGTTTAACCCTATGTTAGCCCGGAATGTATGATTGTACACTCGGCAGGTTATTACATCTAGAGCTGGTGTAATTGGCCTTGCTTTTCTTCTCTGGCGCATTCCTTCTGCCAGCCCTGTTCTCTTTTCCTCAGCGATCTGTATAATATAGATTTATAGGCAATTTTTGTAACAAATTCTAGATCTAGAATTTTAGATGGTCTTGTAAGCGCTAATCTCTCTTTCAAGCCTAAATAAAGAAGCCTCTTTTTATTAAATGTCTGAATGTACAGTTTAATTAGTCATTTGCAAAGCACTTGTATAATATGAAAATCTCCCACCGAAATGGTCTACTTAGGTAAATATAAGAAGCTTATTAGAACTGCAAACTATTAACAACCATAACCATAAAACCCATGTGCATATATTTAGTGTTGGCGATTTTATTGTACTTTAAGTCTAACTATACTGGCCTTCTTCAGTTGTAGAACGAATACGGTTCATCGTGAACACCTTTTCATATGGCTTTGGAGCCTACTATGGAGAGACACTACTGTCCACATATATTGCAGGTCAATGTGACTTTCGCATTGATGGCAGAGGAGATGGCCATTTTCCCTATGAGATGCTTTCCTTCAGGAGGTGGGGTGACCATTTTTTTCTTGAGCCAGACGCGAGTTACCAGTATAGAATTATTTTCGGGATGCGATTGTCCTCCGTCCGGCAATCAAGTCCGAGACAGCACATGCGTCGTTACCTTAGGATTGTAAAGATGCTGAAATGATCCGTTCTCGAGATGATCTCAGTTATGCACTTTTTCTTTGCATGTTATTTTCAAGATCCTCGAAGGCAGTGAAGTGAGTTTAGCTTTCTCTATTGCACGACTCACTTCTGTACAGTAGCATGCTAAGTGAGTGTATCATAGACCAGTAAGTCAAAACTACCCGATCTACGGTTCGTTACGACGGCTCAGTACATGTCCGAGATGAGACGGAGAGACCAGTGCAAGAGTTAATACGGCGGTACGGCTATTAACGGAGAGATGTTTGTACAGTCTTGTGTTACGTGGTGCCAATAGTACAGTATTGGCTGTTATTTCTTGACATTAAACTATTACTTTATTTGGAGCCCTGAGTTGTCAAGTTCTTTCAGTTGGGGTGTCTTGGGGTGCAGTTTACAGAGAGCCTGGATAGAGAGATCCGTAACAATACTCATAAAATAATAATCATATTAATTACAAATAGAAGTATATTTACTTACTTATATACAGAGAACTAAAAGAGCTATTTATGTTTTTTCCATCATCATAGTTACTACTATTTATCCACTTGATACTACCAGGTGGGTTTCCTATATTTTCTAAAGAACATGTGCAGTTAAGATTGGTGTTCGGTTTTATGTATCCATTAACTACATTGCTACCATTGTAACACTCTTGAGATATTTGAACAGTTGGAATGGCTGAGGAAACAAACATAATTTTCTTAACTTCTCAACAAGGGGATTTCATATTTTAAAAAATACATAATAAGTCACTCAAAATAAAGTTGCAGCTTTTCATAACTTAATGTATACATATTAAACAACTCAACTCCTAAGGCTTTTAAAGGGTGTTTGTGTTAATATAAATTGGTTAAGCTAATTCATACTTACTTAAGTTTAGAGTACTGTTTGTAGTTACATTCTGTCCGTATAATAAGTTGTCAGTTACATTTGGTAGAATAGAAACTAAGAAATTATAATAGCCAGCATCAAAGTTGGAAAGGGGTGATGTCCATGTACATTGTGACATATAATACACTAAATTCTGAGATGAATACCGGTACTCTTGATGATCATAAGTTATAGTTCCGTGTTCAATAGATGTCTAAAGAAAAAACAATATTTTTTTTGCCTCAATGTAAAGAAAAATATATAAATTAAAAGAAAACTTGCTGGACCAAAAACCAAACAAAGAATGCATGTGTATGTTTATGTAGAGTAATACAAAATCTTTACACAAAATATTATTGTTGAATAATAAAGTATGGTGAAGATAATTGCAATATAAATATTCATCAAAGAATACTGAAAAATACTGAATACCAGTTACTGAACAATTAAATATTACAATTTATAATAATGGCTCTGATTGCTAACTCTATGTTCCTTATATAGTTTTGTTAACAGAAATATTTACATCACTGTTAGTATATTCTTCAAATTTCCACATCAAGAACATTGTCCTTTTGTGTAATTGTAATTTTTTTTTTATTTACACCAATGTCATCAGTTAACAAGCAAAAAAAAAATAAATAAATAAAAGCACATGCAAATAAAATTACACTTTAATACCTAGACAAAGTAAAACCTATTAATAAATAATCAAAGTCGTAACATAAATGTTCTGTGTGTGGTCAAAGATAATAATACCACCAATAGGAAGACCATGGCACTTTTTATGGACTTTTCTAAATTCCATATTCCTGCTAATAGATCTCATTGTTTGTTATTGACCTTGAACATATATTTAAATTTGTAAGATACATTAAAATAATTCAGAAAGATTAAAAAATATCAAATTAAACAATCATAATACTATGAGCGTAGCCTAAGGGGATTTAAGTTTAAAACCTGCTCCAGCGGGGTTGGAAGATAAAAATAACCTATTCAATATTGTCACAGGCTAGTTTGAGACTCCCTGTTACATATAATGATTTGAAATCATTTCACATAAGTCCGGGCTGTTTGCACGAGGTTTTGATGAGTTGAGTAGCTGACCATGGAAAAGTTGTCAGTTGTTTTCCAGACTCCTAGGGATAAGGAGCTTGATATTTTTTATTGTGAAATAAGTAACTAAAAGTATTTGTAGACTTAGTAAAATCTTCATTTCATGTTATGCTTGGATTTATTGTATCTACATTTTAATGTGATGGCTAGAAATGCCTTTATGTCTTATTGTGTATTAAAAATCATCTCTGCTACATCGGAGTCCATCGATCATTCTACATATGTGCTGTCTTAGAAGTTTAGAGCTCACTGTTCAGGCATACCTACTCACTAACTAATCTAGTGCGCATTCAAGTACATTACTACAAAGCCAGAAGAGGCTTCATGCACCAGTCAAGTGATATACGACATTCGCGTTGCAAGGTTACGATTAATATAGCTCCTCCTTCGTGTTCGAAGATGAGCACATTTCTCAATTCTTATGGGCTCAAAGATGGCTGTATAGTCCAATCTTCGCTTTGAAAAGCCGGCCGCATATGTGGCATGGGTGAGTTTTGTTAGTTGCAGGTGGGCCTGCCTTTTCTCTCTGCTTTCTGTTGGTTCTGCGCTCTATCGCACTGGCCACTCTTCTTGCTTCAAAACTTGAGACTCCGAGACTCACAGCTTCTCGCCATGCGGAGCGATCTTGAGCTAGTGCTTCCCAGCCATGAATGTCGATAACGCATTCCTTGAGAGAGCTCTTGAGGATGTCTTTGTAGCGCTTGTATTGGCCGCCTTGGGAGCGCTTTCCTGTACATAACTCTCCATACAGAAGTCTCTTGGGAAGGCGATTTTCTGGCATGCGGACTACATGACCCGCCCATCGTAGTTGGGACCTTTTTACTGTCGCATTAATACTGTGCATGTTGGACAGCTTTAAAATTTCTGTGTCTGGTATGTGGTCAGACCAACGCACCTTATGGATACTCCTTAGACAGCGTAGGTGGAAGGAGTTTAGCTTTTTGGTGTGGCGGGAGTACAAGGTCCATGACTCTGATGCATATAGGAGTGACGGAAGAACTACAGCACTGTAGACTTTCAGTTTCGTGGTTAAACTGAGTCCTCTCCTTTGCCACACTTGCTCTTGAAGTCTGCCGAAGGCAGCACTGGCACGAGCAATACGGAAGTCAACCTCATCATCTAGGTTGGCGCTTTCTGATATGGTGCTTCCCAGATAGACAAATTTTTTGACATTTGCTAGTTTCTGGCCATCTATGCGAATGTCTGGTTCTGTAACAGCTTTATTTGGAGGAGGTTGGTGCAGCACTTCTGTCTTTTTTACATTAATGGTGAGTCCAAAATTTGTGCAGGCATTAGAGAAGAGGGACAGGCTCTTTTAAAGGTCTTCTTCGTTTGCAGCGTTTAGAGCACAGTCATCTGCAAATAGCAGGTATCTGATGCAGTCGAAGTTTACCTTTGTCCTTGCCTTGGGTCTCTGAGCATTAAATAAGCTTGCATCTGTGCGATACCGTATGTCAACTCCAAAGCTTTCTCTGCAAAAGGCATCTTTCAGCATGGCGGTAAACATTAAACTGAAGAGTGTTGGAGCCAGCACACAGCCCTGCTTCACGCCATTTGAGACAGGAAAAGGCTTGGAGTAGTCTCCGTTGTCTTGAACTCTTGCCTGCATGTTATCATGGAATTGACGCACCATTGTTATAAATTGGTCAGGGCAGCCGAATTTGGACATGATTTGCCAAAGGCCTTCACGGCTGACATTGTCAAAAGCTTTAGTCAGGTCTATGAAAGCAGTATAGAGATTTGAGTTTTGTTCTCTGCATTTCTCTTGGAGCTGGCGGACTGCAAAGATCATGTCAACCGTGCCTCTACCCTGTCTGAAGCCGCATTGACTTTCCGGAAGTAGGCCAGTTTTTATGTGGTGTTGTAATCTGTTTAGAAGCACCCTAGCAAGAATCTTGCCAGCAATGCATAGGAGGGATATGCCACGATGATTGTCGCATGACTGCCTATTACCCTTTCTCTTGTAGAGGTGGATGATGGAGGCGTCTTTGAACTCTTGTAGTAGAGTCTTTTGTTCCCACATTATCTGCTAGATTTCAGTTAGCTTAGCAGTAAGCTCTGAGCTGCCAAGTGAGTAAATTTCAGCAGGGATGGAGTCTGGCCCCGGTGCCTTACCCATTGAGAGATTTGATATTGCTGCCGTTACTTCGTTTAGCCGGGGAGGGTCGGCGAGTGAGTGATTTATTGGGATTTGTTCCAGGCGTGCGATTGCTTCGGCACTGATGCTTGACGGGCAGTTTAGGACTGTGCTGAAGTGTTCAGCCCAGCGAACAAGTATGTCCTCCTTGTCTGTTAGGAGTTTGTTTCCATCAGCACTGAGTATGGGGGATGAGCCAGTTTGCTGAGGGCCATAAAGGGCTTTTATTGCATTGAAAAACATTTTTGCATTTTTACTGTCAGCATAGGACTGAATTTATTCTGCTTTTTTGTTGTACCATGACTCCTTCATGTGTCTCAGGTTTAGCTGGACCTCTCTTTTGGCAATAGTGTAGCGTTCTCTGATTTGCGGGCAATCTGGATTACACAGAAAGGCCTTAAAGCAATGTTGCTTGTGTGTTAGCATCTGTTCGATTTGCACATTGTTTTCGTCAAACCAATCTTGGTGCTTGCGTTTTGGCTGACCGAGGGCACTACTAGCCAGAGAGTACACTGAATCCCTTAATTTTTTCCAGCTGTTTTTCACATCATTGGTCATGTGCAGGGTTTTAAACTCACTATCTACTTTGTTTTGATGAGCTCTTGTTTGATTTCTGGGTTTGTGAGCCTACCAATATCTAGGCGCTTTGCATGCTTGCATTCTTGGGGCCGCCTAGGTGGTTTTATGCATATTTTAAGCTTGGATAAGATTAAGCGATGATCAGTCCAACAATCAGCTCCGCATAATGCTTTGGTGACTTTGACGTCTTGTCTATCAGACTGTCTGACAATGATGAAGTCTATTTGATGCCAATGTTTGGACCTGGGATGCATCCATGATGTCTTTTTTCTGTGAGGTAGCTGGAAAAGCGTATTTGTTATTGTTAGCTTGTGGGCTGAGCACATTTCAAGTAGCAATGCACCATTGCTATTGCAGTGACCGATTCCGTGTATGCCCAGAACATTTCTCCAGGTTTTCCAATCAGAGCCTACTCTGGCATTGAAGTCGCCCAGTATTATGAGTTTGTCTGTTTTGGGCGTTTTGATTATTGCAGAGTTCAGATCCGAGTAGAAGTTCTCCTTAATGTTGTCCTGGTTTGACATAGTTGGGGCGTAGGCACTTATTAGAGTTGCGTATCGCCTTGAGGTCAGGGGTAGGCGTAATGTCATTAAACGGTCATTTATGCCTTTTGGTAGTCCTGCTAACTTGTTGACTAAATTGGATTTCACTGCGAAGCAAACACCAGCATCACGTCTTTCCTCGCTATTTTTGCCGATCCAGAAGAACGTGTAGCCTGCGCCAATTTCTGTTAACTGTCCTTCTTCAGCAAAACGCGCTTCACTCAGGGCCGCAATATCTATATTGTATCTGGCTAGTTCTCTTGCTACAAGGGCAGTACGCCGTTCAGGACGATCTGTTTCAGCACGGTCAAGAAGAGTACGAACATTCCATGCGCCGAGTGTGAGTTCATGTGTTTTGATTTGTTTTTTCTTGAGGTTTATGTTTGATTTGTTTTTCCCGCATTTGTGGGATCCCCGACAGTCGCGGGAGACTGGCCAGGGTCATGGGGGACAGGCAATGTTTAGGGCACCTTTTCTAGCCCCTTCCTCATGCTTAGGAGGTAAGCAGTGCATTCCTAAAGAGGGCTGCTTAGACGCTCAGACGGCTGCCGAGTTCCAGTGCTGTCCCAGTCACTGTCAAGCGACCACATGGTCTGGGCCGCCTACGTGTAGGTTGTGGCTATGGCTGCCAGTGTATCCACACCTGCCACTTCGCCACTTGCCTATCGCCGCAGGGCTTTTAGATTGATGAACATGGGAGATGAGAATGTGGCTTGCGCGATGAAAATTTATTAAAGTGAGGGAGATTTGCGCTGCATCAGCCTCACTCTCTCGCCCCTTGCCAGCTGGATCCAGTGGCAGAACAGAGTCCAGACAACTGGGGCTGGTTTGGGGTGCAGTGGATGACCAGTGTGCTCCTCTACATGTCCCACAGTGCTCCAAACGCTCCACAGCGTTTGCTAGGTGACGCCTGATGGCCCTGGTAGTCCAATTTTGACTTAAGCGCCATACAGCCGCAACTAGACTTTACATGCTGGTGGTGGACAGAAACCAAAGTTTCGCCAGATACTAACTAGTTCTGGCTAACCCTCACCTCGTTTTGCCCGTCAGTCGAGACGGTTTGCCGGGGTGTGGCCGTTGCCGCATGCAGACAACTGCTTGGAGCCACAGGTGAGAGCTGGGCTCTGAGTGGAGACCAAGGTCAATGAGCTGCTCAAGGAGCCCGACTGCCCAATTGACAGAGGTACTAATCCTCCTACAGAATCCCATACCCCACGATTAATATCGTTACATTAAATGGTGGCCAGTACGGGGATCGAACCCACGACATTCGCGTTATCAGAACGACCTAACCTCAATTCGGAAGCCTAACAAAGTCAAAGTGGGTCATCGTAGCAATTGTTTATTTACATCATCTCGAATTGAGACATTTTATAGCCATAATCACGTCAGCCGAACCTGGGTAAACCAAAGCTGAAGTTAAGGACAATACCATCTCTGTGCTACCCCTTTACCAGAAGTGCCACAAGCGTGGGTGAACTGAAACCGAATCGAAGCACAAGACGATCTGTGTGCTACCCTTGTGCTGTGCTGTGTCAACTTCAAGCCAGACGACATCCAAGCCTACATCATCGGGTGTACGCCTCTGAGACTCACATCTCTTAGACTCACCGAAGCACTTGTCATTGGCTGTGTAACCCACAACAATACAGAAATCAATTGTTGCTGTCCGGGCTACCTAAAGGATTACACATACATAGCCCTCACAAGAACACAGGCACCTGTGTAATTATCGCCACCTTGACATCAAGAACTGGATTGTATCTACTAGATCTAGCTGAAACCCCTACTGCATTATCAGTGCATTTTACCTTAACTAACTGGATTATTATCTATCTTCATTAGTGGATTATTAAGACAAACCTGTGCTGGATTTATTTATATCTATAGCTGGATTATTATTACACAGATCTCTACTGAGAGAATTGCTGATATTGACTATTGGATATAGTTGCTACTACCTTATTTCATTGGATTACTTATCACTATTTTGATGCTCCAAGCTGTGTATTTCAATTCGATTATTTGAAGCTACTTATTGACTATGAAGTTACTTGAGAGAATTGGACCAAGCTACACTGGACTGCAATAGGAGTCAGTAAGTCATTATTAAGAATAGAATATATTAATTTATTATTGCATACTAGATCACATTGAGTATTTATTCCCTCAGTGGAAGTAATAAAGTTGTAAAACAGTTGTGTTAACTGATATTGATTGATTGAGTGCTGACTTAGTACTAGAGCACACTGAATTTTTTATTTTTTGAATGTACACTTGTTTCTAAAAATCTTTAGGGATTATTCTGTTTGCTCTCCTAGTCCTAATAAGGTCCGCGTAGACCATCCTTGCTTGGTAGGGACTATTAGACCATATAGAAAATTTTTGTTTAGCTGTATTGTTTTGTTAGTACAACTGTTACTGTAACTCTCTGTTGTATTTATATTGTCATTTGTCCTAAGTCCTGTATCGACATATTTGTGATTCTCCTGTCCTATTTCTTCTTTTTATTAATTTATTTTATAGCAGACTGTCCTGTTATATATATTGTTTCTGTGTTTGTCTTTTATTGACATTGTATATATTTTTCTATTACTACTATTAATTTAATTTCTTTTTTTTTTAATATTTGGCATACACAATAGCCATACACAATTTACACCATGTCACATTAAATTTTTTGAGTACCTAATTAATTTATGAATTGACTGATATTGAGATTATTATATTTGATCTGGATCTTGACATACGGTATATTGTCTTTGGATCTACTTATCTCAAGTATTGAGAATTACTATCATTTCTACAATCATGTCTTCCTATGACAAGATATTAGAATTAGTCAAGGTCATGGAATTAGAGGGTGAGGAAAAGAAAGAATTTATTAAAAAAGAACTAGAAAAGTTAGAAAAGAAAGAAAAAGAAGATAGAGCTAGGGAAAAAGAAATTAGGGACAGAGATGAACGCATGGCGGAGAGAGAGCTCCAGAAAACACTTAGAGAGCTAGAGACAAAACAAAAAGAGATAGACAAAGAAGTAGAATTAGCAAAATTTGAGGCTGCAAAAGTAAACCCATATATAATAGCCCCACAAGTTACTACCAAACCAGCTATCTCAAGATTTCACAAATTTAACTTGAAAGAAGAAACT
>JADKLZ010010732.1:26654-49660 GCA_021533235.1 Biomphalaria straminea | reverse complement strand
ACTATTTAACACAGTTTGAGCACATTTCATCAACATATAGTCTCAACAATGAAGACATGGCAAAACACTTATTAGCTAACTTGTCTGGAGAGCCACTAAACATAATAAGTACTTTAACCGAAGAACAGAAAAAAGACTACAAATCTGTTAAAACTAGACTAATATTAGACTTCGGTAAGAGTGAAGATTTTTATAGAAAGTATTTCAAAAACATAAAATTAAACAAAGATGGTGACTTCAATAGGATAGTGTTAAAGGTGTCTGTATTAGAAGATTTCTTGTTGTGCTGGTGAAATTACGAGTTCGAACACCCAATAACAGATAGAGTAAATAACTTGATAACGCTTGTTTAACTTCAAACAATTTAATACGTAAAATAAGGACACAGTCAAAAGTCGTGTTGTTAGCTAGGCGTCTTGTCCGTTTCTCTCCTTGTCGTTATCTAATCCTAGTTTTTAATCCCTACGTCACGTCATTCTATGGATACCCGATTTTCCCAATACTTCTACACGTCAAGTCATTACATATTTCCTCCCCCCTTTATCAAAAAAAAATTGTCAATCAATTTTTTTCAGTCCACAAGTCCAAAACTCTACCTCCTACTGTCAAGTCTTACAATTTACATGGCCATTATTGGGGAAAAAGAAACCACAACATATATCTTGCTCTTGAGTCTTGATAGACACCTTGACACCTTGAATTCATGAATACAAGTCCACATATGTACAGTTCTACTATAGTTTATGGTAGGAAATAAAATACTGTTCCAATCATCACTACTGTCGTTGATGATGATAAAGTACAACACAGTTCATTATCATAGTCTTTTCCACTACCAACGCAAAAGTCCATAAATGATTACACTATGTACCGTACACAATCCTTAGATAGCTTAGTCTCTTCCATAAAGAACACAAGAGTCCATCAATAATTAAACCATGCACAAAGTCCATAAAGTCCATAAATAAATAACGTAGTTCCTTTCATGAATAATACAAGAGAGTCCCTCAAAAACGAGCTATGTGTATAGTCCATAAACAGTCATATGGGCGATGCCTTTGCCGACTCCATAGGCATAAAAAGTTAAAGTGACATGACAGTTCATAGTTCATATATGGAGATGCCTTTGCTGATTCCATAGGCATATAGGTTTAACATGGCCACTGTCAACAGCATAGCGTATGTGCAGACGCTCGGAACATCACCAAACCTTTCCTGTCGGACAAAATGTAATATTTGTATCAGAAAAACTTTTCCAATAAATTTACCTAACTTTTTTGTTGGGCACTAATAAGTTGTATTTTCTCTCCACTTACCATTTCCAATTGACCTAATCTTTAAGCAATGAGTGTTAATGATTTAAAAAAATAAAATAATGACTTTAGATGATCATACTTACTTTAGTTTATACTTTTGTCTTCATTACTGACATTTTATAATTGTCTCCCTTGATTAATAAAAAATCCCAATTAAAATTAATTGAGTTATCTCCCTTTCAAATGAATAAAATACAGTATCCATACAAACAACTTATTCATGCCCACTAATCAAGACATAACAATATACATGCATCAATAAATTGAAATCAATGAACATTATTTACACTAGTTCTATCCTATAGTAACTCTTGATAACATATCTGCCACAATATTAATTTCTCCCTTAATTGCCTCTAGTTCAAAATTATATTCTTGTAAAATCAGAAACCACCTATACAGTCTTCCATTTTTAATAATTTTTTCCTGCATGAATTTTAATGGCTTGTGGTCAGATAGTAATATAAATTTATTCCCTAGTAAATAGCTTTCTAGTTTAGTCACAACCCACACAACTGCCAAAGCTTCCCTCTCTATGACACTATACATTCTCTCAGCATCAGATAATTTTCTACTAACATAGATTATTGGATGTAATTTATCATACTTGTGACAAAAATAAATTTCGCCCACTTAAGGTATCACTCGGTCTAGGCATTTAAATAATTTATTTTTTTGCTATCTTATTTTATCACCTCAGCTTGGCCCTTATGACTATCTAAAGCTATTGCCACCATCCCCTTTTTTCTCTAGGCATCCGTGTCACGATGTAATTTCTTAATCTGACACCCGTCTAGCACATTCTTTATCGACAAGGATAAACACGCCTCTGAATATCTTGACCTAACATCCTGCCGCACCCCCCCCTTCGGGGAACGGGTCAGTTCTAGTGGACCCTCTTCAAATCGACAACAAGGTCTGTCTCGCGCAGCTAATCCCTGTCACGTAAGACAAACGGTCTGTCGTTCGACCATATTGGCGATATCATTCGATAAGGGCCCATCCTTATGTCAATACATGAAACGCGCGGCAAGGTCAAGTGATATTCTTCTCCTAGGCCTGGCGGACGATCTAAACACCTGGGAAGCCCCGCCTCCTTGACCACGCGACAGGATATGCGTAATGGCAAGCCCATCCCTTTTCCTGTCCAACTTAGCCTTTTTAACTACGCATGGCGAATGGTCTTATTCTCATTTCATTTTGAGGAGCTGAAAGGATATACTTCTCTGTTTTGAGCTTTACGAGCTTTCGCTCGCCATATTCATACCATATCTTTCATAATATTGGACTGGTGGTAAGCTGTTATATGGTTTGTGTTTAATGGCCTCTTACTGTGTGTATTTACATATTTGTGCATTTATTTAGTGCATTATATTTGTGTACATATTTGTGTAATTCTTATCTTGGGTTATGTAAGTAGTCACTTTATGTATTATATTTTATTATCATGACTTGTACGACTAAATAGTCAAAGTCATCCATTTTATCTGGACTAGAATTTATAACAATTCTTGCCACATGTGTTTAGCGCTTTAGCTACTATCAATTTACCGCTCGCCACGAGCTCACTATTATTATTGATAAATTCCTTGACCGGGAACTATCATGATATTTATGTAACATGTATATTACCAAGTATATTTTTCTCTCATTCCGTGACAAGGAATGCCGTAATTATTTATGTACTATATTCTATTTATCGGCCTGTTGGCCAGACTTATTACTTAGGTAAATCCATGTAAACATTATCTTATTTGTCTTATCCTATCATTATCTTATCTCGGCTGATCGCCATGATTTTAAATAGCGCACTGACCCTGCGCCCAGGATAGACTTGAATTATTTACCCTTGTATTTAATTTCAACTTCTAGAGATTACGTTCCTCGAACGAGCCCTGTCTCCATTCAAGCGTGCTCTATTGTTCGGGCCCAACGGCCAAATGTAAACAATAGCGACTTGGTCACTGACCATCAGCCATTCTCCCCCCCCTTCCCCTCTCATCTCTCTATCCAAGCGGCTCGTAATGATATCACCGTGACAAGGTGTGTCTTACAATTTAACGCCACTTGTAGTCTCCCTTGACGATATACAATCTCTACTATTTCAATTAATACCATGTGTTAGCTCCCTTGATATTTATGAAACTAAGTTATAGTTTCTCCACATCATTATTACATTACTGTGTGTTATCGCCCTTGTGAGACTTCATTACCACCATTATTATTGTCTCCCCTGATGAGATGTGATATTTTATTGGATTAACTCCCCTTATTATTATGAAACTAGATCATGGTTTCTATTTAATCATTCTGAAGATGTCCTTCATGAAAAGGCGTCTACCTCCCAGTGTCATCATTGTGGCTAAGTCGATCTACGAATCTCGTTGCAGCTTTTATTACAGGCTACTTCTAATAGAAGCCCTAACTTTGTAACGCGGATATCAGTCTGCTGATACCAGATCTGGAGATACCAGCCTTACTCACTACTCAGAAGAGTCCGACCAACAACCGCATGCCAGAAGACCCGCCCCTGCAGCTACGTGTAGTTGGACTGTCCCGTGCGCTAGGACCGATCAAGCCAGCCCACCCACAGACAACTCAGCATCAGTCACGCCGGTCTCGCCAGAGCAGCATAGGACTCAAAGCTAAGCAACAAAGCCCAATGACATTCAGACCACTTGTTTCTCACATCTTATGACGATAGTCCCATTTATGTAAATAATTAGGCCCCGCCCTAACACTGTACAGCATTTTACCTTTTACTTATTTTCATTCTTATTATTAAACTGTACATATGTTTTACATAAAAGGTATTTGTTGCCTGCATTTATAACGCTGTGCCTGTTAGTTTATGTGCAAGTCAAGGTCCTCAAAATATCTAAACCCCCTAGACACCTAAACGGCCACCATCTTTGACCTACTTGTCACAATACTGTTGCATCAAGCAACCACCTATAGCACTGCCAGAAGCATCAGTAGTAACATAGAATATTTTGGAAACATCTGGTAATCTTAAAATTAAGTCTGTGGAAAAAATATGCTTTATCTTCTCTATAGCTTCTATACATTTACTAGTACAAGTCACTTTTTTAGGCTGCCCTTTCTTTAATAGTTGATTTAGTGGGTCCACAATTTCTGCTAAGTTAGGTATATATTTCCTATAATAATTTATCATCCCTAATATTGATTTAATCTGTTTTTGTGTCGTTGGTATCTCTATCTCTAATATTTTCTTAACATTATCCTCAATGGGACTGATGGTATTATTCTTAACTTTATGTCCTAAAAATGTGATTTCTTCTAAACCTATCTCTACTTTTTCTGATTGAACTGTTAAACCATTATCTTTAATTACTTTAAATATCTCCCTGATCCCTTTTAAATGTTCCTCCCAATCCTGATGAAAAATACAAATATCATCTAAATAGCATATTACATTTTTCCTATGTCCTATAACTGCCATCATCATTCTATTGAAAGTAGCTGGAGCATTTACAAGCCCAAAACTGATGAAATTCCATTGGAATGTTCCATATGGAGTGATAAATGCAGTGTAAGGTTTAGCTCTATCAGTTAAAGGAATTTGCCAATACCCTTTTGTCAGATCTAATTTTGTAAAGACCTTAGCATTAGATAACTTGTGTAGTATGTCATCAATGTTAGGCATAGGGTAAGGATCAAATTCTGTTATCTTATTTAACTGCCTATAGTCTATGCATAGTCTTATGTCCCCATTCTTTTTCTTTGCTATAACAATTGGTGAAGCATAAGCTGAATTAGATGGTTCTATTATTCCTAGTTTTAATAAGTTGTCAATTTCATTTTTAACTTTTTCCTGTAAGTGTAGTGGAATCCTATAAGGCTTCATAAAAATGGGCCTATCACTTGTTAGTTTTATGTCATGCTTTATAATGTCTGTTTTCCCTGGCAAACTTGAAAAAATTTCTTTGAAATCACTAACAATGTTCATTATGTCCCTTGTCTTTTCTGGAGATAAATTTCCCAAATTTAACTTTTCCCATGTTTGACTATCTTTTGTTTCTAATATAGGTATATTTTTAATATCATTTTCTTTGGTTTCCTCATTAATTAATACCATGAAACATTCATGTATTTGTTTATCAATTTCTTCATTTTCTGCATCTAAGTTTTGAATTTGATTAATTTGATTTTCATTGTCTACCTCTGTATCTATCCCTTGAAATTGTTCTTCATTTCTTTCTGTGTATAGTTTCAAATTATTTATATGGTAAGTTTTTATTTTCCCATTCATGTTTATCTTGTAGTTTACTTCACTTGTTTTGTGTGTGACAGTAAATGGTCCTTTCCATTGTTTTCCTAATTTGTTTTTTAAATCAATTACCAAAAGTAATACCTTATCTCCTACTTCTAACTTCCTTAATTTTCTTTTTTCATTTAAGTTCTCATGCACTGTTTCTTTATATTTCATATTATTCTCATAAGCTTCTTTCCATATCTGTTTTAAATCTAATACTGTTTCATTAACTCTTTCTCTCCGTAATTATTTACCACATTCTGGTGGAATCAACGTTGGTATCGTCAGTTAGGAGAGAAAGAGTTAATATTTTCATTTTCCTCTTTGTCTATAATTAAGCTTTCTTTAAAATTTTGTATCTCATCCCTGGGTTTCCTTCCATGAACCAACTCATATGGTGAAAATTGAGTTGCCTCATGAATATTATTTCTAAGAGAAAATAGAACAAAGTTAATATATTGATCCCAGTTTTTCTGATTGTTTTCTACAATTTTAGCTAAAGCTCTCTTTATAACTCCGTTTAGTCGTTCGCAACAACCGTTGCCCTCTGGGTGGAATGCTGAAGATCTAATATGTTCTATGCCATATTTTAATGTCCATCTTTTAAATAACTCAGATGTGAACATAGAAGCATTGTCTGATAGCAATGTTTTTGGTATCCCATGTCTCACTATGAACTTTTGATCTAAAGCATTAATAATATTCTCTGTGTCTATATTAGATAATGCTACTGCTTCAGGATATCTACTGAACATATCCACTATTGTCAATATGTATCTATTATTGTGCTCAGTTTTGGTTAAAGGTCCTATGATATCTATTGCTATCTTTTGAAATGGTTTATTTGGTTCATCCATTGTCTGTAATGGAGCTTTACCTAATTTACCCTTAAGTCCTCTTCTTTGACACATGTCACATGACCTTATGTAGTTTGATATGGTTACTTTCATTTTAGGCCAAAACACTTGGGTTGCTAAGTTTCTGAAACATTTCTTAATACCTCTGTGTGCACTCAAATTACTATCATGTGATAAAATCATGACATCCTTCCAATACTTTTGAGGTAAAACTAACTGTTTTATTTCTCTACCATTTAGTTTTGTTTTCCTAAACAGTATTCCTTCTTCTATGACAAATTTCTCAATTGGGTTATTGTTCCTTTTATCCATAACTCTGTCATAAATTTTCCCAATTATGTTATCATGTTTTTGTTCTTGAGCCAGTTTGTTTATTCCTTTTAATTCTTCATTTTTAATTTCTTTAGGTATCTCTTTTTGTTGCTCTGTGTCTATATGCTCATGACTTTGTATTTTAAATTGTTTTGTGTCTATATTATTATGCTCATGACTTTGTATTTCAAATTGTTTTAATTCTTCTTCTTTCTCCCTATTTTCTTCAACATTAACTGTTTCATTATTTATATTACTAGGTTTCTGTGTTTCTACTTTAGGCTTATCTTTAGATCTAGTTATAACCATATTGCTTATATAGTTATCTGATTTTGTCTTTTTGTTTTGTTTAAACATTTCATATTTCTTTTCCCATGCTTCAATTTCTTGTTTGGAGCATTCTTTCAAACCTGTCAAATTTCCTATTAACATGTCATGTCTCATATTAGGCATAGCTACTCCCTCACAATGACCAGTATAGAATGGTGTCTCAATGAACACTTTAAATACTTTAAACTCCTTTATACTGCCATCTGCTAACTCAACTTTTCTACTATATCCCTTATAGTACTGTGGTTCAATCAGATCAGCCCTGACGACCAATGTATTAGATCCACTATCTCTAATCGCTTGAATAGGCACATTGTTTATAAAGGCTGGATAAAAAGCAAAATTGTTTTTGTTTTCCCTAACAAAATAAACTCTATCAGAATTTCTACTTTTGTATTCCCTGCTTTTGTTTCCACTGTGTGTGTTATTACTGTAATTGTTGTTGTAATTGTTGTATCTATTACTACTGTCTGATCTGTAATTGTTCCTATCATCTGTTCTATTGTAATTGTTTGCACTACCTGATCTATTGTGATTGTTTGCACTACCTGATCTATTGTAATTATTTCTACTGTTTGACCTAATTTGTGTTCCCCAGCAGTTCATAGCTAAATGCCCTTTTTTATTACATCTGTAACATATTACATCCCTGTTGTTTGTTCTATTTCTACTATTATTGTATCTAGAATGTTGGCTATCCCTACTTCTATTTCTACTTCTATCAGTATTTTCTTGAGTGTATCCAACTAGATCAATATTCTTTTTATCTCTACATGAAAAAGGGTTGTTAGGATAGGCATTTTTATATGTCCTTATGATTTCAGTGACATCATCTAAAATTTTAGGATTTCTCTCTTTAATAAAAGATTGTAGTTGGGGGTCACATTTAGCAATGAAATTGTCTACTAGTATAAAATTCTTTAAACCCTCAAATGAATTTTCAATCTTTTCAAATCCTAGCCATTTATTAAAATAGTCCTTTTCCATATTTATAGTGGTTTGGGGTTCTATTTGATTAGATGGAGTATTATCAAAGTACTTTTTCCTAAATGTGCTGGCATTGTGGCCATATGCATTGAGCAGTTCCTTTTTTAAAGTTTGGTAGCTGTTTTGCACGGTATGATCATGATTTTGGCATATTGTAAGAGCCTGTCCTTGCACAAAATCAAGCAGAATTTGAGACCATTCCTCCTCCCTTATATTACAGTTTGTCATTTTTATTTCATATCTTTTTAGATAGTCTGAAATACAGTCCCTAGCTTCTTGGAAAGGTTGTAATTTTTTCCTTAACCAATGGTTATTATCACTTGCCATATTAGTAGTGTTGTTTGTATTACTATTATCAGTTTCATTGTGATTGTCTACACTGCCAGTATTAGAATTATCATTTGTATTAGAGTTGTTTGATTTTTTCTGTTTCTGTTCAGCCTCAATTCTTAGTTTCTCAAGGTCATATTGTAATTTCCTATCAGCCTCTTCTTTTATTAATTGGGCTTCCCTATCTTTTTCTTTTTCCCTTTGCTCTATTTCTAGCTTATTCTTTTCCATTTCTATCTTATCTATTCTATCTCTCTCTACTGTCACCATTTGTTGTACATAGCTAGCTAGGTCCTTCCCTTTAAGTTCTAGCTGCTTTGCCTCAGCAATAATTTGCTGGCGAAAAGTCTCCATATAATCATATGATGGAGCTGTTGCCATTATGATTAATTCAAATAGTACAAATAATACTGTATTGATATGGCCTCCCTACTGGCCTAAATATCACAATTTAGTTAAATACTTTTTTACAATATATAATATATATATATATACAAATATAGTCAATTCTTGACACCTTTGCCTTATCTCAAATATCAACAAATATCAATTCAGTGGACTTACTCACTGCCACAACAACACAGATCTAGATTTATATTGAAACTCAAGTGGACTTACTCACAGCCACAAACTCTTAAATGTAATTGCAACTTAATTCAGTGGACTTACTTCTGGCCACATACACATGTACATATATAAATATACCTCACTTCTTATTGGACTTACTTATTGCCAAATAATACTCTAGGACTATTCTAGTCTCTAGTCTAGATTCAATATACTCAAATATACTCAAATAACTCAATAATATACCTCAAATAACTCAAAAATCTCAATATTATACCTCCCAACAGTAAATCACACTTTAGTGATACTGATAAAAAACTCTGACCACTTAGGATGTGTTTGAACACATCTACAATATGTCAACCGATTAAATCGGGACAAAAGATCTATATATAAATATAATTAAATCCTTAGACTCAGATGTCTTTAGGATACAATAGATCTGCGTTCTCATGAGTATATAACAATGTAGTTATAACTCGAAAACAGTCTAGAACTTATACTAGACTAAACATGGCCTACCTGATCTCACTTAAGATAAAATTAATACTATATAATAATAATAAAGTAAAATAGACGTAATAAGACACAAAAAATAAATCTAGTCTAATGAGATGAGACTTTTTTAAGGAGAAGACAAGAAAGGTACAATGAATATAATGTCACATTACTTGTAAAAAAATATAATAAAAGATCTAGATTGATTTTATGATGAAGATACAAACAAGACGAGACAATCTAAACAATTACTGAGACTTCATTAATGAGTAGATCCACTTTTTTATGCCCTCATGACGCCATGATCAGGCAATCTACTCTTAACAAAGATCTACTATCCCTATAGACTTAAAACTAATGGAGAAGAAGATAAAACTTATCTTAGTCAGAATCTTTCCCTCGGTCCATGGAACGCCACTGGTCAGTTCCCCACACGGTCCCCACTGACGTAGGTAAGGTAAGGTGTGCTCCCACAAAGGCTACTTGACGGCAGTACAACACAACGCTATGTCACTCTCTCCTGGTGCTGCTCAAAATATGGTACAGATACGAAGTCCTCTGGTTCGGTCAGGTTCCACGGCTCACGGTTCCGGTTCTGTAATGTTGGTCTGTTGGTGCTGTCTTCTGGCTTCAGGTCACTGGTCAGGAACAAAAGTCATTGAGACAAGCTGGTGGTGCTGTCTCAAGAGAGATGACAAAAAATGGCTAAGTCCAACTCTCTCTTTTGATGAATACAACGTTGTTCAACTTTAAAAGTTGAATAAAAAATCACGCAGTGTGATAGTAGGGTTTATCATCACTCGTGTGTAGATGTAGAAGTACAGCAACACTGCAACAGTCTTGCGAATAATAGATCTATAATCCAACAAGCCAAGGTGACGAAAGGTGACGTCAACGGTCGACTTGTAGATCCAAATATTAACTATATCCAGAGGTGACTTTCCGTACTTCAATAAAATATCCAAACTGCCGTAATGAGGTATACTGGATGTATATTAACGACTGACTGTCCTTAACTACTTGCAACGGACGAAATAACTTTCTTGCAATGGATCTCGAGTGTTAAGACTTGTAGATCTCAGAAGTAAACATACAAAATGGCTGGCCACGCCACACTGACTGGTAGAGTTAAGTCCAAAATAGTTTCGAACTTTTCTTCTTCTGATAAATCCACTGGAATAAGCGATGCCAGAAGGATCCAGCTGCAGTCCAGACCTAATGACACAAACGTAGGCTAGATCCAGTGAAAAACTGATAGTCAAGTGTACTTGTCAATATGTAAACTGTAGATCTAAGTTGTAGACGAAATCGAAGATCCAACTGACGCCTAGTCTAGATTCAGATCGGGGTCGCCACTTCTGTTAAAGGTGTCTGTATTAGAAGATTTCTTGTTGTGCTGGTGAAATTACGAGTTCGAACACCCAATAACAGATAGAGTAAATAACTTGATAACGCTTGTTTAACTTCAAACAATTTAATACGTAAAATAAGGACACAGTCAAAAGTCGTGTTGTTAGCTAGGCGTCTTGTCCGTTTCTCTCCTTGTCGTTATCTAATCCTAGTTTTTAATCCCTACGTCACGTCATTCTATGGATACCCGATTTTCCCAATACTTCTACACGTCAAGTCATTACAATAGTATTTGACATGAAAGCAAATATGCTCAAGTGGCTAGAACTAGCAAAGTGCGACATAAAAGACCCTAAACAAATTTTAGACATGATCCTGATTGATAATGTTTTAACCAATGTCACTGATCTTGTATTCACATTCTTAAAGAAAAGAAAATACAGACTGAGTCAGACTTAATCACTAACTTAAAACTTTTCAAGGACAGTCACCCGGGCCACATTATGGATAAAAGAGATTTGCATCAGTTAGCTGCCACAGTAACCACACCTAATAACAACAATGGCAAACCAAAATATTCTAATACAAAGTATTGCTTTCTTTGTGGGAAACGAGGTCATATGAAAAGCCAGTGTAGGCAAAACAATAATTACAGATATAGGAGTAACACCAATTACAGAAACCCCAACAACTACAACCAAAATAGATACAATCATAATAACTATAATAATTATAGGCCAAATCAAAGTGCCAGTCCTGTAGAGAGAAATAGTCTCAGATACAACAATTACCAGTACAACAATAATGGCAACAGACAATCTAGAAGAGACACATACTACCAACAAACTAATTACAACACCAATAACTCTCAAGTAGGAACAACAACAGAGGCAATAATAACAATAATACTTTCCGTAGAGAAGAGAATGTCGCTTATTTACAGTCAGATATGTTAAGGGTAAATGTCTTTCCCTCATATGTCAATAAAGTGGAAATTAAAGCCATGAGAGATTCAGGCGCGACTACTTCAATAGTAAAATCTAATTTAGTTAGACCAGATCAGTGCTTAGAAGAAACTGTCAAAGTTGTATATGCTAACGTTGAAAAATTTGATATTTGTAGAACAGCCAAAGTTTGGATAGTCACCTTGGATCACTGGGGAAGTAGAAGTTGTGGTAATGGATACTCCAGCCCATCATTGGGAACACACATGGTGTTAAAGATTTGACAATAAATGAGTTAAACTCCTGGATTAAAAATAGACAACAAAACTGGTACTTAGAGCAACATGAAGCACTAGCAGTACAAACAAGATCCCACAAGAAAATAGTACCTGAAATTGAATTACCAACCATATTATTTGATGATATAGGAGTCACTAGACAAGTAATGATAACCATGCAAAATAATGACCCTATAATACAAGTCTTACTAAATAAAAACTACAACAAAATTAATCTTAATAACCACCACTTAAAAGTAAATGAACTAGCTGTTAGATGCAATAGAAAGAGAGACAACACCAGAATATAAATAATGATTCCAGATAAACTGCAATCTAAGATACTTAAATTAGCCCATGATGATCCAACAGCAGGCCACTTTGGCAAAAAGAAAACTTATACCAAAATAGCAGAAAAATTATTTTTGCCTAAAGTGAAAGTCAAAATTCAAAACTACATTAATAGTTGTCCAGAGTGCACTAGACAAAAGACCATAAACAGAGCACCTTTACAAAAATCAGACAAGGCAAAATACTTCTGGGACAAAATAGCTATTGACATTATGGGTCCTCTAATTACTAGCAGCAAGGGAAATAAATATATACTGGGCATAATAGACATGTCAACATGGTGGGTAGAAGCTTTTCCCCTCAAAGATATTAGATCTGAAGACATTTGCAGCTCACTTAGAACAATATTTTTAAAGTATGGCTTTCCAAACAAGATCCTTTCGGATAATGCCTCTAATTTTAAAGCTAATCTAAACAAAACATTTGCCAAAATGACTAATATAAAGCTAGTCCATAGTACCCCATATTCTCCCCAGTCCAACGGATGTATAGAAAGACTAATCAAAACTATTGAACAGATAATCTATAAGCTAGAAAAGGAATCTATGAGTACCTGGGATCAGACACTAACTTATGCCATCTTTGCTTATAACACTACTGTACATGAAACTACGCAATTTAGCCCCTATGAATTGGTATTCAATGGGAAACCTAAGGGTCCACTAGAACTTAGGGCTGATAACATGCTAGATCTAGAAAATTATAATGAATTTCACAAATGGATTACACAAACAAAACAGAATTTAAGACAAGGAATGAAATTAGCCGATATAAACATGGATAGGAATTTAAAGAGACATAGAGACATAAAAAACAAACATAGAAAACTAAGAACCCTAAACATAGTAATCAAGTATACATAAAAATAGAAAACAAGTACAGTAAAAACAAAATGAAGGACCATTTGAGATAACAGGCAAAATAAATAGTAAAGTTTTTAAAGTAGACAAAATGGCAAAGAAAGCACACTAAGCATAGATAAATTATTAAAGTTTGACAAGAGGAAATCAGATGAAGTAGACATAATTGTCAAAGACACAGATGTAAAAGAAACTAGACAAGAATATGCAGTAAACACAATAACAGTAGATACCACTTTAGACTCAAGAATTGATAGGACCAATACAAATAACCTAATAGCTAAGTACAATGATATCATTACTTTAAAACTAGGCTGTACTGATTTGATTGGACATTCCATAAAACTAAATAAAGCATTACCATCAAAAACTAATGCATATAACATCCCTAAGGCCTATGCAGAAGCAGTTAAAGAAGAGATGAACAAATTACTTAGTGAAAACAAAATAGAGAAGTCAGATGTATGCTCTTATGCATCACCCATGGTAATAGTTAAGAAAAAAGACAATGCTGCCAGCATTTGTTGTGATTATAGAGAACTCAATAAATGTACCATTTTGGATCCTGAACATTTACCTGACACAGAAAAACTAATAAACATGCTTAGCAAAGCCTCATTATTCACCACTATGGACCTAAATAGGGGATTTTGGCAAATAAAAATGGAAGAAGAGTCTAAACAATATACCGCTTTTAAGTGCAACTTACCAGGTCTAGAAGGTATATATACATGGAATGTGATGCCATTTGGATTAGTTAATAGTACAGCAACTTTTCAAAAATGTATGAGTAAACTTTTATCAGGCATAGATAATAATATTTCATATGTTGATGATATCTGTGTATTTACCAAGTCAGAAGAAGAGCACTTAGAAACACTAGAACAAATATTCACTCGTCTAAAGCAACACAACAGGACAATAGCTCCTAGCAAACTAAATCTAGTAAAAGAGGAAATACAATTTCTAGGTTACAACATTACCTACAATAAGATAACTCCCACCAAGGCAAACATCAGTAAAATAAAAAAACATTAAGGAGCCCAAGACAAAAAAGGATGATAGGTCACTACTAGGATTGTGTAACTTCTACAGAAAATTTATACCCAACTATGCACAACTCATCCAGCCCTTAGTTGAATTCAATAAGAAAAAACATTCCAATTTTATCAACCTAGATGAGAAAAGTAAAGAAGCACTAGTTACATTGAAAGATAAATTTAATGAACAGCTAGAATTAGAAGTATTGACTCTTTTTCTCCACTCATACTATATACTGATGCTTTCAATAATGGAATAGGTGCATGCTTGTTACAGCAAAAGGAGACATTACTTAAACCTGTTGTTCATATTAGTAGAACATTATCTAGGGCAGAAAAGGAATACTTGGTCATAGAGAAAGAACTATTAGCAATTGTATGGAGTTAAGTAAAACTAAAGAACTATTTATTAGGGAGATTCTTCACAATAAAATGTGATCATAAGCCATTGTTAGCACTCAAAAGAAAAGAACTAAAGAATAACAGAATAAATAGATGGTCACTAATTCTAAGTGATTACAAATTTGATCTACAAAGTATACCTGGTCATGAGAATGTACTAGCTCAGGGGTGGGCAACTTACGGCCCGCGGGCCACATGCGGCCCGCCGAAGTGTTTAATGCGGCCCGCGAAAGCCTAAATAAATCATTATAAATATGTTCAGAAATTATTGAAACTTTTAATTCTTATCACTTGTAATGAAGAGGATAAAGAAACATTGTCTCTAAACGTCTTTCTAAAGAGCTTTATAAAAAAAAGCGAAGATTATATTTAATAGCAATACTATATAAATTCAGTAAAAGACTAAGCACTGTCCAATATCTATTCAATGCTATGGAGAATTGTGTTGAAAGAGTTGGGTTGGCTTGTACAAGATGGCAAGGGTAACAACTGATGGAGCTTTGACTGAGAAAAACAGCCTTTTTAATAAAATAAAGAATATATCCAAACCATAAACTAGTAACTGAAAAGTTTATACAAGGCTACATTAAAATTACAACTTTTTGGTCATTCCATAAATTCTAAATTCCTTTTGTGCTTAGGGACCGTTCCTGGGCGTAGTCAAATTATGCAGCTGCCAAGGTCCATAGTTGTTAAAGGGCTACAGGAACCACGGCTTAAAATTACAGATAAGGATTAGTGAAACTTGTACTCAATGTTATTGTTCGAAGTACACTAGGAGCATGACTAGGTCTTTAATAAATTGCAAAATTTTAGTTTTTTTTTTTATTTGGTATATTCTTATTTTATTCGGCGCCACCAAATTGACTTCGTCTATGGCCTCCAATTATCCAAGGCCGGTCCCGACTGGCAGTTCCGAAAAGTATGTGAAGATTTAGAAATAAAACATTCTGATGTATGGTAACGCAGTTGTATTCACTGGCTAATCATAAGATCAATATGGAATCTAAAGGAAGAAATTGTTAGGTTCCTTGATAGACATTAACTGTGCCCCTATCCTAAAATTACTAATGAAGAGTTGAAGACAGACTTCATGTTTATCATCGGAAGCATTGTAATTTGTTGTTTGTACATAACATGTATGTGCATCCTAAATCTTTTCATATATATATATATATATATATATATATATATATATATATATATATATATATATGTGTGTGTGTGTGTGTGTGTGTATGCGGCCCGCCTAGTCCCCAAATTTCATTAATGCGGCCCTCGGTTGAAAAAGGTTGCCAACCCTTGTACTAGCTGATTTTTTATCAAGATATGTAGAACATGAAACAGATGTAAATGATGAGAATGATATAACACACATTAGTCAAAGCATTTTGACTGAATAAGGTCACATAACCTTTTGTATTATTATAATCAGGTCAACTTGACATATTTTCTATACATGTAACAAGGTCATGACACTATTTTATTACACTTATTCACCTGCATCATGATTTAATAGGTCATCATAATTATGACACATTTTCTACTTGTGTATTATTTTATTGGGTCACTGTGACATTTTTTCAACAAGGTTACTTGTACATTAACCAAGATGAATTTTTTATTTTATTTTTCATCAACACTTTCACATTCACTAATGTGAACTCATTGCATTTATTTTCAGCTATTGTAAATACTATTTCTTAATGTGGATTAAACAGTGAACTTTTGTAAATAAAACAGCAAAATTTTTTCTCAGCTGTTGAACTTGTATGAGATTACTCAATTGAAACACACATACAATGTATACCAATGTACTATATTTTATTTGATTCAGTATACAAACATTTTCTTTGAAAGAGTAATGATATAAAATGTATGTAGAACTTATGTTTTCCTATTATCATCACAGCATAATAATGCATGGACATATACTATAGCAATATTGACAATAATTTAATTGGAATGCAACTCTAAATAATTATTAAATCTATTTGCTGGAGATAAATCTTCAGAAATAATTATTGACTATTACACATATTTTTGTAAGCAACTTTATGTACTATTGTACTTACTTATGAAATAATGAGATGAATGACGATGTAGTAATGACAAATAGTAATAAGTATTACGATGATAATGGAAGCAACTATTATTACAATGAACATGGAAATATTATATAGTGTAATGATGTTGACAGTTGTTTGTACCAGATTTTATCAAAAGATTTTTTCTTGCAAAAAATCTTTTCTTGTGGCAGGGGCGTATGTCACAGGCTAGTTTGAGACTCCCTGTTACATATAATGATTTGAAATCACTTCACATAAGTCCGTGCTGTTTGCACGAGGTTTTGATGAGTTGAGTAGCTGACCATGGGATAGTTGTCAGTTGTTTTCCAGACTCCTAGGGATAAGGAGCTTGATATTTTTTATTGTGAAATAAGTAACTAAAAGTATTTGTAGACTTAGTGAAATCTTCATTTCATGTTATGCTTGGATTTATTGTATCTACATTTTAATGTGATGGCTAGAAATGCCTTTATTATTGTCTTATTGTGTAATAAAAATCATGTCTACTACATCGGAGCCCATTGATCATTCTACATATGTGCTGTCTTAGAAGTTTAGAGCTTACTGTTCAGACATACCTACTCACAAACTAATCTAGTGCGCATTCAAGTACATTACTACAAAGCCAGAAGAGGCTTCATACACCAGTCAAGTGATATACGACATTCGCGTTGCAAGGTTACGATTAATATCGTTACAAATAAAAAAAAAAACATATTTTAAAATCCCCCCCTAGAAATAGTGAGGTTGATAACACCCTCTTCAATATTATTGTAAAGCAAACTACAGCCACCAAATTCGATGGGCATAGCTAAAGGCGCTTTAAGTTTGTTGAAAAAAGACACTTTTTTTTAGTTCAGAACCCACAACAGATAGTTAAACAACAAAACTTTTCGATATGGAGTATAAAGCTAACTACAGTCATCGAATTCCAAGAGCGTAGCTAAGAGAGCTTTCAAATTTCTACCAGTCGCCGGCTCCATTAATAAAGTGTACTGAATAGCACGGAAGTCGCCTGCGGAAATTAAATAAAGACTGAATGTGGCTCAACATAGAAGGCTAAAACGGATTTTAGGGGTCAGTTATAACAAATCGGATCCCAATCAAGGAAATCGTTTGCCAAACTGGGAGTTGACCACTAAGTGAGGTTGTGACAGAGCGTCGAATGAGGTTTGCTGGACATGTTCGCAGACAAATTAGCTATTCATATCTGAGTTCGGTGACAATTACGAGGAAAACGCAAACAGTTTAACTCGGTGCCACACTTTCATGGAGGACCTCAAAGCAGTGGAAACTAGAGTATTTACAAAATATCAGAGACAGTTTTTTTGTGGAGACAGCTTGGCGCTCAATGCGCCTAACAGCGCGGGAGTATCTAAGTCCTAAGTAAGTAAGAAAAGCATATAAGATTTGTGAACTAAAATTTTTAATAGCAGCATAATGCACCGTAGATACCTCAGATTATGCGATTTTTTTTTTAAATACCGGTGTTGTGAAAATTATATGCAGTATCGGTTGTCGTTCTTATGTTTACATGTGCTTGTAAATCGTCCGTTAAAATGTGTTCACGAAAAGTGTGTTGTGTTGTCATTCAATGTATTAAAGCCGTACTTAGGTGACATGGTTTTCGACTCTATTTTCATTATGTTCATTACAATTTAATAAACTGAATCAAAACTGTGAAGTTTTAAGAATTTCGAAATGGACAGGATATTTCGGACAGAGAAGTTTGACATCGAGCCCACAGCACCTCAAGCAGCAGAACGTTGGCAGCACTGGTATGAAACTTTTAAAAACTTTGTATCATTAGGATCGGTAGATAATCTAGATACTAGGAAACTACTGATAAACTATATCTCTCCTGTTGTATATCAAATGATAATTGATAAAAAGACATTTAATTACGCAATCCAGACTCTAAACGGTAGCTAAATACAACCAAAGAATGAGGTGTTTGCTAGGCACAGGTTAGCTACTTGCAAACAAGAGCAAGGTCAACCAATAGACGTCTACATGGCAGAAATTAAGAATTCTATCCAAAGATTGCAACTTCAAAGCGGTGACTGCTGAACAACACAGAGAAGAGGCTATCAGAGAAGAGGCTATTAGAGACTCGTTCATCAATGGACTAGTGTCCAACAACATTCGAAAACGTCTACTTGAAAAGACTGTTTGTAGTTTAAAGGACGCCTTCGAGGAGGCTCACTTACTAGAACATGCGTATCAGCACTCATTACAATATGAGTAATCACAGCCGGAAACTAATAGCGCGGCAACTACTATCACCAATTCTTTGGTTACACCCTCACCAAAAAAGACGATTCCTCAGAGTGCAAGCAATTCACATACATTCATGAAGTGAATGTTATTAGCTAGCAAGTGTTACTTTTGCGGCAGGATTATGCATCCCCGCTCTCGTTGCCCTGCAAGGGAAGTGACATGCAATCAGTGATTCAAAAAGGGACAATATCAAAGAGTATGCCTATGGAAATTTTCAACAGTTTTGGCTATCGCTACTGTTCAGCCTTATACCCATCTTCATCAAAAAACGTGCAATTGAAAGCCCTAGTAGACACTGGGAGCTGTGAAGCTACAAGTTCCTGTCTCCGAAGAAGTCAAAAGAACATTTGAAAGTTTGAAAAATGAGCTTGAAAAAGCTGCCGTATATACTATTGATCCAAATCGCCCATTAACAGTTCAGACAGATGCTTCTGATATAGCCATTGCGGCTACCCAAGATGGCCGGCCCGATGCTTTCTTCTCTCGCTCATTAACAAAAAAAGAAAGGAAACATTCTTCAGTTGAGAAAGAAGTATATACCATTGTTGAGTCGTTGAGAAAATGGAAACATTTCTTAGCTGGTAAAGCGTTCACACTTGTTACGGATCAGCGATCTGTATCTTTTATGTATAACAGGTCAAACAAGGGAAAAATTTAAAGTGAAAAAAATCGAGGTGGAAACTAGAACTCTCGTGTTTCCTCTATGACGTCATGTATCGCGCTGGCAAGCAAAACACTGTAGCTGAGAACATTCACCAGAAACTAAACTATCTATCTGCCATCACTCGCAATGACCTTAAATTGCTGCATACTAGCCTTTGCTATCCATGTGTTACTCGACTATTGCACTACGTAAGAGTAAAAATCTCCCATGTTCCTGTGATGACGTCAGAACTGAACAATGTCAAACTTGTGCAGAGCTGAAGCCTCGATTTTTTTGACAGCCGACCGGACATATGATTAAAGCGACTCAGCCATTTGAGAGAATTAGTATGGATTTCAAGGGACCCCTCCCTACTGTTCAAGAAATAGATATCTTCTTACCATTATGACGAATTCTCTAGATTCCCATTTGCATTTGAATGTCCCGATATGTCTTCCTATACGGTTGTTAAATGTCTCAATGAACTATTTGCCCTATTTGGATATCCAGCGTACGTGCACACTGACAGGGGAACTACCTTTATGTCTACAGAGGTGCAGCATTTCCTCCACGAGAGAGGAATCGCGAGCAGTAGAACGACCCCTTACAGTCTGAGATGAAACTGACAAATAGAGAAGCTTAACTCGACTTTATGGAAAGCCATCACTTTGGCTTTACATTCTAAGGAACTGGGCATAGCTAAATGGGAACTAGTACTAAATCATGCTCTGCAGTCCATCCGGTCATTATTATGCACTGCAACTAACAGGACACATGAACGACTTCTTGGGTTCAACCGAAGAAGTGGTTCCGGGACATCCCTGCCAACATAGTTGACTAGTCCGGGTCCTGCCCTGCTGAAGAAGAACCTTAGATCGTCTAAGTATGATCCCATAACAGACGAAATTGATTTATTAACATGCAACCCTCAGTACGATGTTATCCGAACACCAAACGGACGAGAGGAAAGAGTCTCATTACGAATGTTAGCCCTTAGGGAGCAACAAAAAGTTATAGAAAATGATAATCAGAGTGGAACAGAGGTTGATACTGACTATCCTGTCCAAAGCTCGCCTCCCAGGGATCAACCTACTGATTATACGATGGCTGAAGAAACCACCAACAACACTGAAGGCATATCAACACAGTCGGAAACCCAGCAGATGAAATGAAACATAGATACAATCTTAGAGTAAGAAGAACTAGGCCCAACTACAAAGAGTAAAAGCACATCAGCTTACTAGAACTCTTAAGTTGACATTCATTTTGTGAATACTAGTCTCCAAGATGACAATAGGGTTTGTTGCTGAACATAAAAATTATATATGTGTCAGACGCGAATAGCCCAATTTTTCTGTAAAGGAAATAACAAAAGTCATTTCTTCTATATAAAATTCAACAACAGACCTATATATACTACATTAATTAAGGCTTTTGATTTCTAGTTAGGGTTTATTTAGGTAGGTGCTGTTTTGCTATTACATACCAAGTATTAGAGTTTAGAAAAACCCGTTTCGTTTCTTGTGCAATACTAATAGCTAATACCGCATATCATCTCTCTAAGATAAGATTAGATAAGATGACTTTATTGATCCAAACAAATGGAAATTTGTTTTGACTACAATTGACAACATCAGCGTAAATAATGTACAACAACAACATAGATTTACGATATAGATGCACATACAAACAACATCCACACACGAAAAGAAGACATACAACACACTCATAACCAGCGCTTAGAAATAGACATCTATGTACATCTTGATGATGACAAAATGTTAATTATTAAATTGGTCATCCAGGGTCTATTGTAGCTGAATGTTTTTAATTTCCTTCTTACATATAATAATGTTTTCACATGAATTAATAGTTTTGTCCATCTGTCTGGGCAGTTGTTCACAAACATGTCCCTTTGTAGAAGTAAAACAGCGGTCGTCAGACCGTGACGAGGTGGACTGTAATGACCATAGAGCTGTGTAGTCAATCCTTATGTTGACACAACACATGTCCAAGGTCCCATCGTGCCGTGTGGGAAAATCAACACACTGACTACATGTTGGCAAGCGCTGAGCCATTGATAGGTGATTCAAATGACCAACAACAAGCCGGACAGCATCAGAACCCATAGTCCAGACCCTGTGTATGATTTTGTCTAGTAGGCCTAAATGTTCTGCCGCTCTCTCTGTGTTGGCCGTGGGTGGTATATACACAGGCACGACGTAGATCCTTGCAAACTCCCTCGGCAGGCAGCATAGCCTGAGATTGTTACATAGTAGTTCTATATCTGTCGTACACACTTTATCATAGTGTTTGAAATATTGTTGACACAGCAGTACTGTTTAATGCCATAAATGGCCAGTCCCCCTTCTTTTGTTTTGCCACTATCTGTTGTTCTGTCTGATCTGTACAAAAGAAACGCATCCAAGTCTACTGATGCGTCGGGAATAATTTCATTTAGCCATGTTTCAGTGAGACAGATTAGTGAGTTTTCACAGAATTGGTAGAAATGTTTGCAGCACCGATCAAGTTCGTCCATTTTGTTATTTAGTGATCTAACATTATATTTTGCATCGGCTATTATGTATCGGCCATTTGTTTCCAAGATGGCGGGTGTGTACATATAGACTCATTGACGATCATTTTATTTATGCTATCCACTAAAACACTGGTTTTTAACATGCACACTAATAAATGTGTCCAAGGAAACAAGAAACACTTTTATTCCCTGAAACACAATAAACACAATATGAACGGAATGATAGAAAACAGAAAAACAAATGCTGATTATGTCACAGTGTAATCAGGTCGCCTGCCGAGCAGCGCCCCGGAAGTTATTAGGTCAATTACTTAGATCTATAATCGAATTCTAGTCTAGATATATATATCAAAATCGAATAGATCTAGTAATAGTATAGATTCTATCTTGAGACTAGAGTGCCGAGTCTATCCTATGCTATTCCTATAGTCACTTTTTTATTAGAATAAAGTATAGATATTAAAAAAGACTAAAGTTTATTAATTATTAGATATAGACATAGCACATAGATCTAATAATTTAGGCTACCGTAATATATTTACCATAATCTATACTTAATGTAGGCCTACTTGACTAGATCTATAGATATATCTATCTGTGGCATTTTACGTCTCTAGAGACGATCTTTTCCCCTTGCAAGCTCTTGTGTGACTAAAGAGGCCGATCCTTGATACACAGCTGCGATCGCAGGTTGGGCATATGTAGTCAATAAACATGACATGATATTTGCTCTGCGACAGTTACAGGAAAAATGCAAAGAGCAGAACCTAAACCTGT
>JADKLZ010010732.1:0-14831 GCA_021533235.1 Biomphalaria straminea | reverse complement strand
TAGGGCCTATATATAGGCCTATATATAGGACACATATATATAGGGCCTACTGGTTCACTTTTCTGATAACTAGCAGACCTTCCTCTCCTCTTGCTTCCGACCTTAGTAAATTTTCTTGGACACATCTTTGGCAGCATACACTAGGGTTTTGTTGGCTTTGTGCTTGCTACTACAAATGATACAATTTTAACAGAATATTGCTTACCTGATTAGCAAACTGAAAAAAACATTTAGCTTGTGGGAAAACTTTTGGAGTCTTACATGTCAATGACACATCGGTATTATTAACTGTTAGTTTCGGTGAATCACAACTTGAATTTACAGGTTGAGCTAAATAGAGGAATTAATTGATATTCTGTTAACTTTGTTAATCAAATGGAATGCTACTACTAGCAATCAATAAAGTAAATAATGAATAGTTTAAATTATTATGTTTATCTCTAGCCTTTTGCTAAGAACCGGTTTGAAAGTTTCACAACCTGACCACCATTATTCACAAAAAAAATGCATGCTTTCTATCAAACCTTTTTATTTTATTTTCATAGAACTGCCTGATTTGGAAACCACTGTGTGGTTCATCTAAAATACTGGATTATAGAATTACTAATTAATTTTTATATATGTATTTGTATTACAAAGAAACTAATAAAAAGTGTTTTCAATAATGAACAGCCAACACAAGTATTTTAACGCCTCAGGACTGGAATTCACAAGCAGCCATTTCAGTTCTATAACAAAAGAATACCAGTATCTTACTTTCCTATTCTCATTTATCTATATGTATATATATGTATATATGTATATTCTTTGCTTTTGGAAATGAAATCAAATTTTAAGATGTCAATAATTTGGAACCATTTTGTCAATACCCCCAGCTCACCATTTAATAAAAATGCTGATTCAGCTCCACCGGACATACCTCCAAGTAAATTCATGGGTGCCAGAAATTATATTTCCACATTTAAAAAACTTTACTTAAATTTAAATTAAATTTGTTTATTTTTTACTAGCTAAATTTTACCCGGCTTTGCTCGGGTTTTTCTTTCTACAAATAGCATACATGAAGTCCCTTTGAATAATCAATTTTTTTCGCCCCAGGTGTAATTTTTCCAATACATCTTTTTTTTTGGTGGCATAATGAATCTAAAAAAAATAAAAGTAAAAAGTTGAATAGGTGACGTTTTATTGCATAACCTGTTAACACAAATAGTTTTCTCAATACCCATTTTATTTTTTACCAGTCCAAAAGGTAGGCTACAACGTTTGGAGAAACCACATCTGTTTCAAATAATAATAATAAAGATAAGATAAGATAATTTTTATTGATCCAATTTAATGGAAATTCATTTTGATTACAATTGACAACCTCAGCGTAACTACTATACAAAAAACAATATTGATGAAAAATTCGAACAACATTAATTTTAACATACGAAACACATACACATTCACAACCAGCGCTTTATGAATTTGACTTCTATGTACTTCTCGATGTCAACAGCTGATCTCATTATAAAAAGCAATGATAAACCTTTTTTTTCAGACGGAAATATACACAATTTAGCAATAATAGCATAATACATTCACGTGATGGCCCGTGTCTTTCCATAGCCGAGTAGATTAATAGCTTATGGTAGATTCTTACTATCCCAGTGAGAAAATTGTCACATGCAGACGATGTTTAGTAAAGGTTTATATTCATTGCTAATTTCCCAAAGATATCTGCACATTTTTCCCTTTTTCCTATACAAAAATGTATAATAGTTGAACGTTATATTTCTTTCGAGAGAGACAGATCCATGTAATAGCTTGTGATCAAATTAGTCAATCACAATGACTAAAACACTTTTGAGTTTGTGTTGACGTAGATCAACACGCTAACGTAAAGCCATTAACTTTGATAAAAAGTAGATATCTCACTCTCTCTATAGATTTACATATGTTTCTTTTATTCAACTATTTAAGCTATATGAAGTAGGCCTAATAAGTGGCCTTATTGTTCCTACCAATAGTAGTTTAAATGTTTTACTGAAGAATATTGTAGATCTACAATCAGTAAAGATATTGAGCTCGCTGTCTTGTTTATTTACGTTTTATAAATTATTGAATACACTCACGTCTGAAACTGAAAAGTTATCTTTAGAAATATAGAGTTCAAGCCTCCAAATGAGAAGAAAGTAGTTTATTATATCTAGGTCATGAATGAAATGAAAGCTTTTAGATCTAATTTTAAAATAGTTATTGTTAATTAAAAGTATAGTCATGTATATAAGAGAGTAGTCTATATTGAATTCTCATTAATTTAAATTAAAAAATAACGCAAAATAGAGCTTAATTATTCAATTTATTGTTCAAAGATCAACATCTGTTTTTATTTTTGTGTAGCTATGTAAGTTCATGACCCCTTGACGCGTCTCCTTGGTGACCTCAATACGCAACGATACAACAACAATACAATAGATCTAGCCTATATTTTAAAAGCAAATCATACGCGTGAATGTAATTGTTTATGTAATATTGTTAGTTTAATTTTGTATAGCTCTTGAATCCTAACAATTTGAATGCCACAGCAATCTAGTCAATAAATAAAAACTTGTGTGACACATTAGCATCTAAGATTTGACCTAGATCTAGATACAATAACGGTGTTATCAGGTCTAAATGCGCATAAGTAAGTAAATCTGAAAGAAAAAAAAAGTAAATAAAAAATAAAGATTTAAAATTAAACCAAATCGGTAGTTGTAGGTTTAAATGTTATGAAAAAATACAATAAAAAGTAAATTGTATTATGTATATAGTTTATTACTTAAATAATATGCATTTATAATGTGCGATATTATAATTATGACCTATGACGTTCATTTCATTTGTACCACTGCGCGACACATGTAGATCTAGACATGGCTTGTGACCTAGTTTTTGTTAGATACAATATTATATATAGTCTAATAGAGTTGGTCAACTTTATTTTTTTCTGAGGGTCTTAAGTTTGTTTTAGGACTAAATACATACACTACGGCCTAAGTTGGTACCCAAGGAACATTTCTGCCAAGTTTAATGAAAATTGGTCACGCGGTTTTGATTTCCATTCGATACATACATACATACGCTAAACATTCAACTTTATATATTAGAAGATACACAGACACCTGGAAACAAACATTCTCTCTATTTTATGAAATAAACCAGTGTAAGAACAGATTGATGCTGACTGGCTGTAATTTGAAGCAGTCCAGAGGTTAACAACTAGTAATCTAGTTCCACAGTTCAGGAACATTATGCACAAGTGTAAACAGTAAAAACTTTAAATTAAATGCAACTACACATTGGTGATGAAACATTGTGATGTAAACAGAGGATAACAAAATTGTAAAAATATTCCAAAAATTAGTTTAAAAATTGCAAACTCTTTTTGTAATTTCTCAACAGGGGATGTAAAAAATGAGATGTAAATGTATATTACAGTATAAATTTAATTAATGTGAATTAAAAGGCATTATACAATGTTAGCTAGAGTATTTTTCGAAGCTATGGGTTAGGGTTTATTTGATATTCAATAGACACTTACCTAAAACAGAAATATGAAAATGTATGTCCTTTCCCTCAAATATGCAATTGACATAAGAATTTTTTTTTATGTTCTCAACACTTGATGTTTGAAAATGTATATCAAAAGATATATATATTTATATACCCCGGTATCAAAATTTGTCCAACCTCAGTTATTGTCTTTTTTAAAAAATATATTTTACAAATGTTTTTCAATTGACACTTACCTAAAACAGAAATATTAAAATATGTGTCCTTTCCATCAAATATGCAATTGACATAAGACATTGTTCTCATTTTCTCAACACTTGATGTTTGAAAATGTATATCAAAAGAATTCAGATTTTTTATGATTTGTGTCTTTGGAGCAAGAGAAAAACATGTTGTTTGGCATTCACCAAGATTTATTTCCTGGCCAATAAAAACGGAAACTTTGAATTTCAGAACAGAAGAAGTGTTTGCAGGGCAAGAAAAATTAACATCACAATTTGCATTTTCCAGCACAAAGATTGATGACTCTGTTGAATATAATCATGAAAATAGAAACAAAGCCTTTTGAACAATGATTTATAATTAATAAATTGATAATAAAGTTATGCTATATCAATCCAAATCAATTTTTTTTATAAACCTCATCTTTGTAAAATGGTAGTAGTCTATCTATAATTGCTCATTCTCATTCAATTTATTTCTCAATAAGTTTAACATAATTCACTTAACAGCTAAAATGAGAAAAGCAGCAATATGTTGGTGATTTGTCCACTGAGCATTGTCAAGTTAATGATTTCGACCAAGGCCGCAGCTACCTATTGTGCAATGTATGCATTACACACAGGGGGAAAAACTTAGGGAGCTCCCTAATCATTATTCCATGTGCCTTTTTTTTATTGGTTTAATAATAATTAATAATTACTTAAATATTTCATATAAATTCCATTATCCTTTGAAAACTTGGGGGTGGATGGGTGGGGGGTTGAAACGATATCCGTACAATAAGAAGTTATTATGGAATACGAAAATAATACTGCGCAGAAAAAAATATTTGTTAAAATTTAGTGACACTATAATTTTCATAAACTTCAGAAAAAAAAGTTAAATTTAAAAACCTTTTTTGTAGAGCACTGGCCATTGATTATTTTAAAGAGCCTGAATGCTTTAAAAATTATATTATATATGAAAAGCAGGTTTCTTAGGTTAGTAGAAGCAGATCAGTCAAATTTTTTTTTTAAGTATCTACTTTCTACATATATATATAAATATTGTTGATTAGTTGAGTACCTTGCCCTGTAAGACTATCTAGAAATTTTCATTGTAGTTATTAATCTTTGTCTTAATGATAAAAAAACAAATTAAAATAACTTAAGTAAGAGAAAATATTATTAATTTTTACAAATAACAATATAAAAAATAAAACTTAAATTGTGTTATATTTAAGACCAAGTTGTTTTTTTCTTTTTCATTAATTTCCTTAGAAAACTCATCATCTCACTGTGGGAGCCTACAGAGCTCCTCTAGGTTACCAGCTTCTAAGAAGCGTGAAAGAAAATTGTGTCATGTTGGTTGTCGCCACCAGGAAATGCTTAAGAAGCACTGCCTTAACATGTTTTATTCCAGACATTAAGTAAATGACTTATACTAAGGATTATTTATTTTATAAATATATCAATTACAGAATGTAATGATGGTACAAACTTCATCAAATGCAAAAGAAATGAAGCTGCGTCAGCCAAGAGAAATAAAAAGAAAGCTGCCTTGATAGCTAGCCCTAACACAGATGCATATACATGCACAAACTGTTGCAGACTCTGCCACTCCAGAAATGGTTTGATCAGTCATGCCAGATTCTGCCCCATCTCAAGACCTAACCAAAGCCAGTGACTCATCTAGGCATATTTGTATAAATAATACAGGCATTTTCAAAATTTGGGTGAAATAGAAAATAAAATCCTTGAAATTATAGATATACGCACACAATTTTTTTCACAAAAAATTTGATTGTCTCAGACAAACCAATCACTATTATTAGCCTATTGCATCACTGTTAATTTTAAACCTAATTTTGCGATAGATGAACATTTTCTGGGTTTCATCCATTACTAACACTAATGGAGAAGGACTATGACTTTGTAATAGAAAAAAAGTACCAAGTGAAAATTGGATATGAAACAAAATGATAAAAATAGTGTGAATATGAAAGTAAAGAAAAAAAAAAGAATAGTCTACAAAAATAGTGCATAGTCCAGCTCAGTCATAATACATTTTTTTTTCTAGAAATAAAAAAGGGGGAGGCATTTTAAATTACAAACGCAGGTAGCCACAAACCTCGCAGCAGCCCTAGCCCTAATATGATTATATTAACCTGTGTAGTTAGGAAAAACCCTCTCACGAATGGCTTCGAGATTGTGAAATTTCAAGGTAATAGTTTAGATGCCCACAAACCTTTACCTGCAAACATGTTGTTTTTAAATATATTGATCTTCCTTATCTATATTGAACTTTTAATAACTTTTTAAAGAGAGTTTTTTTGCTCTTATGCTGTCAACTTATGTTTTTTATGTTTATTTCTAAAATGAAGTTCACAAATTTCTTGAACCAGTCAGTCAGCTTCAGTAATCTTGGTTACCTAGCCACATTTTTTTACTTTTGAGGCTAGATTAGAGACAGACAGTCATTTTACCTGGTAAATTTCTATTTAATGAATATATGAAATTCTTTTCTATAAGGACAACAGTTGTTTATTGCATATCCTCCATCACATTCTAGATACAATGCAACAAGTCTCATAGCACACAACATTACACTAGACTAGTCCACTAGCATTAGGCTTTGATCTATTTAAATTCAACATTCAATTCATCTTTATCATAAAGTTTATGACACCTTACATCTTCATCAAATATCTAAAATATAACTTTATAGATCTACACGATAATTCCATCATATGTAGGCCATAGGCATATATAGGTTGTGCAAGGCTGTTAACGCTGGAAGTGGTAATGATCTTAAGCCCATCATTACCTATAAAATGCTTCCAACGGCATGCGTCTCAAATAGCCTCTGACAACCAGTCCAACTCCTGGCCTTCACGTGTGGTTCAGATATTGAGCCTGGCGGAACCGTTACCACAGACAGGAGAAGGGGCAAAGGCGAGCAACTGGCACCTAAACCAGTAAGCTTCGGGCAGGAGGGGCTCATTAGGAGAAGGAAAAACTCAGCTGCCTTGCAGCTATACCCAAACATGGGAAAGGCTTCGGGAGACAACCCTCAGGAAAAATCAGGAGCTGGTGACCCTTAGGCAGATTGTGGCACACTGTGCTACAGCCTGGCAGAGCCTGTGGCATTACTGATCCCAAACTGTATCGGATATTCCGTTCCTTTGGTCACATCAGTTGCGCGGAGAGGGAGGAGCTGCTGTGTGGGCGACATTGTTCCACATAAACAATGTCCAGGCTTTCATCACACTTGCGAGATGAACCATAGCTGTCCTACGACTGAAGGAGGCCAATGGATGGATGTAGGCCTAAATCTATTTAAAGACCAACTGAAGAGGTTTTTATCGAAATTGAGATAACTATTGATTTGGATAGTAGATGGTATTAAATACTGTTCCTAAAAATTTGAGTTAAAAAAAACACATATTTATATTAGAAAAAGTCATTTGAAAGTGTCAAAAAAATAACGAGATTTGAAATGGCTATGTCATGGCTGAAAGCGGAAGTGACGTTTTTGTATGGAAACAGGGGGAAAATGGCGAGTTCAAGACACTAGAATCTAGATGTCTAGATCTAGATAGCGGATTCTAGATTAGATCTAGATATTGTTTTTTTTTTTATAATGAAGACCAACTTAACGTAAACAATTTAGTCATATTACTAGATTGCAACTAGATATGGATCTAGATATCTAATGATATATTTTTAGCTACATTTTAATTTAGATAAGCTCGTCAGTGACGTCAGCTGTTTTACACAGTGTTTTGAAAAGTTTTGTAGTCTTAGTTTTGACACTAATCATAATGTAGTTGTCTAAGTTGTAGATTATTGTAGATATAATCATTATAATGAATACTGATTTTATTATTATAGTCGTAGATCTAATTTAGTATGTAAAATATATATTATACAGGGAGTCTTAGAACTTAGGACTTTAGTGACTAGCCTGGCAGTATAGTACTATAGAACTATAGACTATAGTATATAATATTAGTATAGTATAGGTATAGGCTTAGCCGGCTTAGGTCATAGGTATAGCCTATAGAGGGCTAGGTGAGTAGGTCACCTCACTAGTGCTGAGTAGTGGTCTGTAATAATATAAATATATTTTATATATTATTATTATTATTAGATATTTATATGTCATGGGGAAGTTTCTGTCTTTATCTAATTTTAAATCTTAAAGTAGGTCTATTCTTGTTTGGTAGTAGGGCCTACTACAAGATTTAGGTTATAATAGTTTAGTTTAGAAAGCATATTATTATTATTAATATATAAATCTTAAGCCTAAGGAAGATATAGATCTAGATTTATAAAATCTAGACTTACTTTTAAAAACTCTTTCCACCATCTTCTTTCATCATTAGACTCCAAGAATTGTTTATTGTAAAATGTTTTACATGCTTCGGATGTTCCTTCAGAGTTGAAGGTAGTTTACTTCCTAGTCCAAACCTCCCACAATCGACGGGGGATTGTACAGGGCAGGGTTTGAACCCGGGACCATCGATAAATCCAAACGACAGTCCAGTGCGCAAGCCACACGAACAGGCAGCCAATTATAAGAATTAATACTATGGGGCTATATAATCTAGTTATTTTCTAGTAAAGTAGTGCTAGATTCCTCTAGGCTGATATTAATGTTCATGTTAATATTTTTAATATTAGTTAATTTTTCATTTGTGTATATATAGATCTATTACAAAATAAATATATAAATTTTGTTTTATTGTAGAAACCTGACATTGGCTAAAAGATGATATGACGGGTCCAACAGTGGATGGCTGCCTGATTGTGTGTTATGCCAGCTGGAATATTGTTTTATAAGACTATTAATCATCTTTTAATTACAAATCTAAAAGCTGATGCTATGACACTTAATGGCTTAGAAGAAATTTTCTCAGTTTTATATGGTCATGACAATAATTTTTAAATAAAAATGTCTTATACATGTGTCATCATATTTTCTGTTGGTTTGTTTTAAGCTAATGTTGTCATAAATTTTTAAAATTAACAAATTTGTTAAATTTTCTTTATATATACTAAATTTTCTGGGAAATGCTCATTATATTTTAATGCATACATAAAGTTATAAATCTGTATCCTCGATTCCGAAGATTATGGATGAATGCAGCATTTCTCTTGACCACACGAACCCAGTTGCAATTGTATATTTTGTCACATTTAATTCATTATCCAGACAAACCAGTGGTTTCTTCGGCATAGGGAAATGCAGATTGCCAATGAAAGAAACAACTGTAAAGCTCTCACGAACTTGCTAAAAACAGGCGCAGACAAAGAAAATGTTAATTATTATAATTGCGGAATGTATATTTTGTTTACATTTATAAATTAGTTAATGTAATGTAAATATTTTCAAAAAGACACTTTTTACAAGATATTTTTTTTTTTAAATTAGCAACCAAAGTTATTTAGATAGATAAACAATTTAATATTAGAACTTGAAATATTTAATAGCTTGAACCTATCTGATCAAATACATTACCTCAGCTGTTTTTGCTCTTGCTATCTTATTTTCTGATAATATCCTATTACTTTGAAAATATGTTAATATAACAAAAAATAAAAGTTAACTATTAGTTAGCAATTCTGTTTTAAAACTGCATAACTATTAGTTAGGAATTCTGCTTTAAAACTGCATTGGCATTTCAAAAAACAAATTGAGCTTTTCATTTAGATAACTGCTTCCAATGTGGGGATTACTCTTAAATCATACAAGTTCAGGAAGCTGATTTTGTACTTAAAGTGAGCAAGTAACTATAATATCTAGCTTTGACTTGTGTCTCCGCACCCCATCTCTACACACAATCACACATTATCATTCCAAGGGCATTTGAATAAGTAAATTCCAATAGTCAAGGAGCTGTTTCTGCAACCAAAGTTTCTAGTTCTAGCATATAAATCTATTTTACTATCATCGTTATCAGAATGAAAAATACCAGGCCCAGGTGTACTACACGATGTAGTGGACATAAACACTGTGTTGTGGTCATTTTTTCTGGTTACCGGTACGCATGAATGAGTCTAGGTTAAACCGGCTTACTATATATGTGATTAGCTTATTAGGCCTACACAGTCATAAAAACCAAACGTGGACTGATCAACGTTGTACGATGGACTAAAACTCGATACTAGTAGACCTACGCTTGACTGGATCTAGGCTAATCCGGCGAACACTAATTCGCTTAGGCTAGCTTAGGTCTAAATTTACTACCGTGACCTATTTCCAGTCAGTGATGTCACGGACCCCTGTAGTTAGGAAGAAACACATCTCGAATGGCTACGAGACTAAGACTTTTTAGTGTCCCTAAAACCCACATTAAAATGTTAATATCTCATTAACGGCTTAAAAGTTGTAAGAAATATTTTGCAGGGACGTTTTTTTAAGCCTTATTTTACAGAAAACAAGTATTAAAACGGTTTCTGTGATTGACCCCAAAACCTCTTCAGTTGGTCTTTAAATTCAATTTCTATTTTCAAAAAAATGGGTACCTATATTTACGCTTTATTAATGTCATTCTAATTTTAAATAATAATATATTACTTCCGCACCCCCTAATTCCTATTTTAAAGTACTACTTCTAATAATACAGTAAATATTCCTATTAATTCTATCTGTTTTATTTTCTTTCTCTCGCTATCCGCTATAAGCTGGCGATAATTATATAGGTCTGTGAGTCTGCTAAACTTCTATTATTTCTATATGTTTTTATTTTCTCTCTCTTCGAATATGGTTTCAGCTGTCGATATTAAAAATCAACTATTATCACCCCTTGGAAGTATTAACTCAATGCTTAGACATCACAAAAAATCTGGCCAGTGGTTGCCAGGGCTGCCTAGAGACGTAATTAAATACGCCAGATAAAAGCGGAAATTACCTAAAAATGTATAATTATATCTCTATATATTCCTTTTAATAATATTCCTCCATATTTTTCCAATTGCATGAGAATTACTATTAGGCCTACATATAAGGATCTTTTTATATTTACAACATATTATTATTAAATTAGGGCCTAATCTTATCTTATATAATAAAGACGTAACTTCAAAAAAGAAGATGATTATGTCCTACGCGTCATGCATTCAGTCATGCATATTTACCAGTGACTTAAATTCTGCCAAGTCACTGGTTTTCCTGGCTTGCTCAGGCAAACCATTCCATGCTCTAATGGCACTAGGGAAGAAAGAGCATTTGTACAGATTTGTCCAAGCATATGGGACGAGGAATGTGCCTTTATCTTTGTGTCTTTCTGAGTATTTTATTAAGTTTTGTTTTTGTATTTGGAGATTATGGTTCAGTGTTTTGTGTATAATTGCTACTTTACTCTTAAGTCTTCTATCCTGAAGGCTTTCTAAATTTAGTGATTTTACTAAAGGTGTTACTCTAGTGAAATGTGAATATTCGTTTGTTATGAATCTCACTTCTCTATTTTGTGTCTGTTCTAGTTTTGTAAAAAATGTTTTACATGTTTCGGATGTTCCTTCAGAGCTGAAGATAGTTACTTCCTAGTCCAAACCTCCCGTAGGACGACGGGGGATGGGAGCGGGCAAGGTTTGAACCCGTGACCATCATTAAATCCAAACGACAGTCAAGCGTGCAAACCGCTCGAGTTTCTTAATGTTTTCTTGAGTTGAGGGGTCCCAAACAGAGGATGCATATTCTATTATTGGCCTAACCAAGGTTAAATAGCATTTTAGTTTTATGTTCTTATTTAATTTATAGAAATTTCTTTTAATAAACCCTAATGCTTTGTTTGATTTTTTTATAGTTTCATCAATATGGGGATTCCATGACAGTTTTTCATTTATTATAACACCTAGGTATTTTGCGTTTTTAGTCTGTGTTACTGCCATGGTTTACCATGAATAAGATTCTAAGTGGAATTAATTTGTTTTAGTTTGTTTGTTACTCTTAATAACTGACATTTTTCTGGGTGGAAAGACATGCTCCAATTTGATTCCCATTTCTGTAATTCTTCTAATTCTCTTTGTAAAATTTCTGTATCTTGTGTTGTTTTTATTGTCCTATATAATATGCAATCATCTGCAAATAATCTAACTTTTGTTCCAGAACTAATGCAATTTGGTTAATCGTTTATGTAAATTTGAAATAGTAGTGGGCCTAAGACTGTTCCTTGGGGTAGACCTGATATTTCACAACAATGTGATAAGATTCTTAAAATAATTTTTTGGAAAAAAGATTTTATTAAAATTTTTAACATCTGATCTCTAATATTATAGCTAGCTTAGAATCTAGATCTAGATACTTTAGATACAGAAGAACAGGATAAATGTATCAAACATCGCCATTATGATTATGATTATCTAACTTATTTTATCAAAATCAAAACAAATCTGGTTACCTGCATTATAAATGATAGCAAAAGAAATGCATAGATATAAATATACCCACAAAAAAAAACACATGTGGATGAACATCTTCATAATAGTTAAGCACCAGGCATATGGCATATCATGCATATGATATACTAATCATGAACGAGAGCGTCAAAAATTATTGATTCACAGAAAATTTAAAAAAATATGTTTAAATATAATTAATAAATGTAAATAGTGTTTTTGAAAGATTTCCTTGTAAAAAAGAGAACTTTTATATTTATATGACATCAACAAAAAGCATTAGCGACGTCAAGGTAGCTCAGCACGCTGCCATTTTGTTTCCAATGATGTCACAGATGTGTTGCCAACTTTGTATTTTTATTTTATTTATCTTTTTGTTACACTTAGATCTACTTAAACCGCTGCTCGTTTGTTTTTAGGCATAAATTATATTTAAAACTAGTCTATATAAGCTTCCTTTTATATATATTAATAAAATTGCAATAACACAATAGATGCTGAACTTGTTGTTTTTTTGTGTGTTGTTTTGCTTGTTTTTTTTTTAAATAGTTAAGTCTATATAGGCTCGATCTATAGGCCTATACAAGATCAATATTAAGTTTTGTTCTGTTATATTGGATTCACTGGTAAAATAGTAATCATATGAATAGTTTCTAATATTTAGGTGATTTTGAACAATATAGAGCGTGTGGCTCAGATATTGAGTCTGGCGGAACTGTTCTTACTAACAGGAGAAGGGGCACAGGCGAGTAACTGGCGCCTTAACCAGTAAGCTTCGGGCAGGAGTGGCTCGTTAGCCACGGCTGGCTACCCACCTAGGAGAAGGAAAACTCTGAATTCAAACCTCTGCTGCCTTGCAGTTATACCCAATCAAGGGAAAGGCTTCGGGAGTCAACCCTGAGGAAAAATCAGGAGCTGGCGACCCTAAGGCAGTTTGCAGCACCCAGTGCTACACTCTGGCAGAACCTGCGACGCTGCTGACCCCAAACTGTATCGGCACTGCCGTTCCTTTGGATACATCAGCTGCGTGGAGAGGGGGGAACTGATGTGTGGGCGACATCGTTCCGACCAGTAGCGGCCTTAGGGGGTGGCAAGTGGGGCAACCGCCCCAGGCCCCGCGCCTGAGGGGGCCCAGCGATCGGAGATTTTATTGTCACCAAATTCGAAAACCAAATCAGTTGTCATAAAGTAGGACTTGTTGCTCAATAATTTCTTAGTATTCCTACAATACTAATTGCCATTTAGGCTCTTCACGTGCATATTTGGTGTCGAAATACCGTTCAGTTTCAGTAAAGACAGCATCTAATGAACTGCCGATTCTAAGAGGCTATCATCTTTTCACAGTTTACAATAAAAACGCATAGGTCGAAATTACAAATCCCAATAGTATATTTCGTAATTAAATATCGACGTCCAAACAGATTTTTTTTTAGGAAAATGCATATTGATAAGAGTTTGAACTTTCCTTTGAATTATGAAAAGTGTATATGAAAGAGTAGTTTATAACACTTTAAGTACGGTAACATACATGTAACTTTTGAAAAATTGATTTTTTTTTTAATGAAATTAATAAACAAATATACGGTGTATTCTTGACCTTCGCTGGTGATACGTTCTAGGACCGTACGAGAAAAGTAATATTTTCGCGGTATATCAATTTCATAAAGTAAAATATAAACAGTATCACAAAACATCCCCAAACACTCAAAACCTCCAGATAACTATTTCACATTTCATTAATAACTTTTACATGCTGTTCCTTTTAAAATTCATGAAATGTTCAGTAGTTTTCAAAAGTGTCATGCAGCACTGTTATGTCGCATTACACATGTGGGTCGCGACCCCCTTGGGGATCGAATGACGATTTTCCAGGGGTCGCCTAAGACCATCGGAAAAAAAATAGATTTTTTGTTTTAAAAAACTTGACATTGTGCAAAAATTTTCATGGGTAGCTACATTTTTTAAAACTATAATTGTCATTTTAAACAACTGAATCAGAATTGTTCCAAACTTTTATTCTCGGAGCATAAGTATTAGTAACAGTTGAAATGACTGTTCATCAAGCTGCATGTCGAGACGTGACACCATTGCGGAGTCAGTTCAATGGAGGAGATTTACTCAAGTAATTGAAAACCACGTCCGTTTATAATTAGTACAACACTATCAAGGTTTTGTTTTGGAACTACCCTTCAAAATAATCGTTATGAAAAGAAAATATAATGACGATTTTAGACGATATTGTTTTACTTCAATAGTTAAAAAGCAGGAATCGAGAAACATCAAAGCTTTTTTTTTGTAACATCATCTGTGACGACGTTCTATTATCGGAATAAATGAATATGAACAATGTGAAAGTCATATTAACATTCGAGCTTGCCGATGACATTCAGTTTTTGAAACTTTTTTTAAAAAGTAAATTTGAAAGTCAAGAAAACCCAAACAGTACAAACAACAAAAAAAAAACATAGCAGTCGTTGAACGGTTCAAGCTTAATTCTTATTTGATGTCCTTAGAACTGCTAGGACACTGAAAGCTGACATCATTACTGATGACTTAGTGTTGCCAGCGGTCAAATGAATTGTTAGAGTACCAATAATAACTGGAGCCGTATTAACTAGATGTATTCAATTAAGTTCAATCTCCGTATCTAATGATAGAACCGCTGACTTGTCTGGTGAGTTAGCTATA
>JADKLZ010010729.1:0-12487 GCA_021533235.1 Biomphalaria straminea | reverse complement strand
ACAAAGAACGAATTTATGTAAAAATCCTTTTGAAACACAAATTCGAATCTTAATTTTGTTAAATAATTAAATCATTAGACTATATTTTGTATTTTCATATATCAAAGTAAAAATCTGTAAGTGCAAAGTGTATTTCTTAAAATAAGATCTAGATCTAAATCCTTTCGATCTTTTCTCATGTCTCAAAGCCTAGATCCATAAAATAGTATCGCTGCAATAGACTTGGTCAAATTTATTTTTTTTGAGGGTCTTAAGTTTGTTTTAGGGCTACAATACATACACTACGGCCTAAGTTGGTACCCAAGGAACGTTTCTGCCAAGTTTAATGAAAATTGGTCACGCGGTTTTGATTTCTATTCGATACATACATACATACATACATACATACGCTAAACATTCAACTTTATAGTATAGATAGATAGAAGGCCTGAGCAGTGACCTTCTACGTCAAAAACCTAGGTCAGTATAGATCCATAGCTTTTTTATAAAAATTAAATTTAACTTACAAGTCTTTTTTTTTTAAATATTATTTTAGACATAGCTTTATTAGGAATTCACGCAATTAACTCAAATGTTTCTTAATATTCGGGTAACTCACAATGTGCTGAGCTGGTTTACAATGTGTGCATACAAAATGGAAATACAATTCTAATGTTTAGAGGCTAAACTACCACACGCATTTTAAGGGTTAAAGAGTTTAATAAATAATGAAGACGCCTCGAGCATTTTGCGCACCTTCTCATGTTGCTGGACAGTTAATAGAACAATTTTATTGTGCGCAGCTCATTGGAAGGACTCCTTGCAATCACGAAGCATTGTAAGAAATAAGTAGAATGAGAAATTATAGACTGCCATCAGCTTCATAGTCTATCATAGAGGAGGGTTTGGTTAAAAATAAATATATGTCTATTGTTGTAATACAGGTGAAATGGACATTGTTCAACAAGGTTGCAGCCGGTTGATATTAAGTAATATGAAGGAGTTTTTTACCCGAGTGATCTCAAGTCTTCCTTGTGATACGCTGTATCTTGGATCAAGACTTGAACTCAACTGCTCTGGAACAGTCCTGTAAATCAATACATAAATAAATAATAACAATAAAGAGGCTTATAGCCTAGCTAGAAGAAAGAACATTTCTATGTTAATAAAAAGAGATGACCATAGCATTACATACCCTTACTAAGTATTAATCAAGTTCTACTTGAGATATTAAAGACTCGAGCTGACTCATTCAGAATTGTGAAGTCATCCCTTTACACTCTCTAATGGCATTAAGAGAAAATAATATCCTTACATTTAGATTTACGACTTGTAGTTTCTCTGACTAGTTTAATCAGTTTATATTTTTGTATTTTCATTTTTGAAAGTATTCAATAATACAGATGAGGAAAGTTCAATATTTCCATTAATTACTATCTTATTCAAAAAGTCATTAACCATTAAAGAGCTTGACTTCCGAACGAAGGTATCTAGGTATGGAGTCTCGATGAAGACACAGTAGCATATTACATAATTATTAGTACGCCCTTAAGTCCAACCAACTCCACTGGGTGCCTGACATAAACTGACATTGGTTTGGAAACGGTGGTTGGTCGTTGTTCTTGTAAGATGACATTTTAGTTTGCAATTAACAGTTGACTTTAAAATCATCTGCCCCATACATAGCAATGTCTGAAAGAAGTATTTTACTTTATTAAATTTACTGTGAAACCCATTTTTTCACGTCAAGTATATTGAAACATATTCTCTGCAGGCCTATGAGCATAAGTCTCGAGAGTAACACGTCTCGAACCGAAAATGGCCCGCTGATCGTAGTTTGGACATCAGAAAATTTATGAAATCTACATTCTAATTTATTTTTTTCAATATAAAATGTGTAAGTCACAAATTTTAAAATGACTACGGTACTTCTTCCATCAATGAAACAGATTCTTCCAATATTTCATTGCAGCCTCCACATTTGGGAAAAAACAAATACATCTTACTTATTTTAGTTGTAACAATAGGGGGCTCACACTGACTTAAAAACATTTCAGACGTGGGCTTAAACAGGAAGATTATTACGTCCTAGTCTACTGAGGGATGGCTTCTGCTAATCATTGCTGGATTTACCCTTTGGCAACATAAGCTTTAGAATTTAGATTAAGGCCGACACTGGCTAGAGAGGGTCGCAAAATAAATGTTTTGAGGCAAAAAAAACTAAGGAATAAATTACTTCAAATATCGCCCCGTATCTCAAATAGCTTAGAGCAGGGGTTCTCAGCCTGTGGGGCGCGATCTCCTTGGGGGTCGATTGACGATTTGCCATGGGTCGCCTAAGAATATCGAAAATATGGATTATTACTGTCTATTCTTCTATTGTTGTGGGGGGGGGGGTTCGCGTCAGAGTATGGGATTGTAAAAAGGAGTCGTCGATCATAAAAGGTTGAGAACCGCTGGCTTAGAGCCTTATCAAGTATAAATATGGTCTGTTGGGTAGGTTTTAACTCGAGACCACTATGACTACAGCACAAATCGCATACTATATGATGAGGCTTTTTTCCCTCTGAAAAGAATTTTTTAATTATTTTGTTTTTACTATGTCTACATTTTGAATTGAATTGAACACTTAAAAAAAATTAAGTCTACATTCTGAATAGTGAGTGTAAGTTCCGGTAGTTAAAACACTCAATACTCACTGGCTTGGCACTTCCCGGTACCAGGTATAGGTTGGCTGCGGATTTCCTTGGGCTAAGCAGTACAGCTTGACCGATGTCATACCACTGGGTAAATGGTAGAAAACGGTGTCCTGGGACTGTGAGATTATCTTTGGTCCAACTTGCCATTTGTTGTGGTCAGTTACATTGGAGCCGAAAGCTGTGGTCAGTTATCAATGAGAACGAAAAAAAATGTGGTCACAAAAAAAGTTAAAAGTGTATTGAAAGAGAATATCAGTAAAATTTAGGTTATCTAGGTTCTTTTCGAAAAGATGATATACTCCAAATCCTATCCTATTTAATTTTTTACCTCAGGACAAAATAAAATATTATTCAAATAAGGTGGACAGTGCCCACGGACCTCCCCGTGGTGTCCTCTGGTAACCGGAGTAAGTCCACCCTCTTGCTCTCAGGGTGTTCCGAAAAGGGCCAACGTTGCGGGAGCCCCAACTTTCCTAGCAGGCTCTCACGCTTTCCTAGTGCAGAGTTCTGTCGGGGCTATAGCTTATGCTGAACTGATCAGGCGCCGCCCTGGAGACTAGTGAAGGGTCAAGCCATTTAAATTTGCGGGCTCTAAACTGGTGGCTCTAAAAAAAGGTCTCCTGTCCCACTTTCGTGGATTAAACCCTGCCCATACGAGTGAGTGGTTGAATTGGTCTTTCGATCATTTAAAGTTGAAAGTCAATGTCTGGATTGTGTTCACTGCTCGCTCTAAGGGGCAACCCAAATCTCCCCCCCCCCTCATGGAGGAACCCATAACTATATGTCGAGAATACATAGAATGGAGTTTGATGAATGAATGAATCATTCAAATAAGGCCTATAACATTGTTAAGGAACATGTGTGCGTGTTTCTAGTGTTACCATGAGTAAAACTATGTCAGTGTGAAGAAGTCCCTTTAATTATATAACATTTGATTTAATTAGTCACATTTGTACAGTTAACATTACATACAGCAACTCTACTCGATGATGTCCTTCTGTTTGTTTTGTTACCACACACGCAACTTCCACAGTCACTAACTCCCAGGTATTCAACCTTTGACCCTGTGTCACGGTTGACCACCCATGATAATAACCGTGTCACAACAGTCAGATAATTTGGTTGTAGAATAATAGGTCTTCGAGTCCGAATATTAATGGACCTCATTCACCAAAAGTAAACAAACAACATTTTCTCTATGTTCTATACCAATTACGCAATACGTAAGGGTGTAAAACGATACTATTTTTCATAATTATATCAATATTATGACGTGGCTAAATGTGTTTATTTACAATTGGTAAATGTGTTCCATTAAGAGTGCACTATTTCACGTGAGTGCGAAGTTCCAGCTGTGACCTACATATTTTGCCTCATTATGCGCAGACATGATCGTTTTCCGCCGGTGGTCGATATAGGTTCTCTATTCGGCGTCTACGTCTGTCCTTGGCAGTGGATCTTGTTTTCGTGTTTTAATGTGTATCCCCCGGCCTTGTGTAAAAAAAAATAAAATCTTTTGCTATCTATGTTGTAGATTCTGAATAGATTCTGGTGTAACCAAGTAAAGTCTGTCGTATTTGATGTTATGAAAAGGGGAATAAAGCGACAGACGAGCGACAGACAAATGACAGACAACTTGCGACAGACAAATGACAGACAAGCGACAGACAAATGACAGAAAGACGTGTAGTTTTTTTTTTTTTTTTTTTTTGAGTGAGATGTGTTTGGTTTAGCTTGTTGAAGACGATATACTAAAAATTATGCAAACTACTTTTTTTCGAACATTAGTGGATGACGGTAACTGAGACAAATTTTTCGGTCACATGGTATAGCTTTCAATGGTGCGATGAATCTGAAAAATTTCTATACCCAAAACTACATTACGCCCGCGACTGCCTTTAGAAATGTACTAAATTACTACTTACATAAATCTCGCTGTTGTTGGTAGAACCTCCACACATCAGTTTTGTTCATCTGGCAGATATACGCCCCTGTTTTCATCATTCTGCTCCAATCCCATTCATAAGTCTTGGATGACACTGGTGGGAATACATTTTTCAAACATCTCGATCAAATACCTACATCTACTTAGATCTATCTCCTTGCCTGATGTCAATACGCTTATGTAGACTGGAGTGATTGTTAAATGGACTTTTGTGTTACCCGTGTTTGTAATCGTGCTTGTATTTGTAATCGTGTTCGCATTATCGTAGTCTGTGAATCGTGACCAGTCTGTACTATGTTATTGTGTGTAGCAGTCGAGTTTTATTGTAATAAAGCCTTGTTTATAAGGTTATGTGTTAATTCAGTTTATTTCAATTTATTACAATAAAACCATTCTTAAATGGAGAAGTTTTTGCGTCCCAATAGACTGGATGCTGATCCATGCTCAACCACGGCTTCCATTGCGTGGAAACACTGGATTTCTTGCTTCGACAGATTCGCAACGAAGGTAGGGGCTAGTGAAAGCGAACAGTTTGACCTTCTATGCAACTTTGTATCTCCATCCTTATATCAGTATATTTCTACCTGTTCTAAGTACTCAGAAGCAAAATCTATTCTTGAGAACTTATTTGTGAAGGCCCCTAATGAAACGTTGGCCAGACATTTGCTTGCAACGTGCAAACAAGAAGTCGATCAAAGTCTTGATCAATTTGTACACAAGCTGAGAGTGATGGCCAGAGATTGTCAGTTTCGAGCTGTTAGTGCTGACAAAAATGAAGAGGACGCCATACGTGATGCCTTCGTTAGCGGCATGCGTTCGAGTGTAATAAGACAGCGGCTACTTGAGAAAAGATCCCTTGACTTGAAAATGGCTTTAGATATTGCCAAGACACTCGACATGGCCCAAAAAGAATCCAGTTCGTTTAGTGCTCCTTCTCATTTGGTAGAGTCATCTCCTCTGTCATCGGCAATCTCTACCGAAGAAATGGGAGACTCAGAAACAATCGCAACTGTGAGTACTAAATGTTTCTTTTGCGGAGGAAGTCGGCATCTCCGAGCGAAATGTCCTGCCAAAGACTGCTTGTGTCATTCTTGCGGGAAAAATGGACATTTTTCGAAGGTCTGCAGGTCCCGCAACACACCTAAAGTCAAAACATCTCCTAGCCACGAGATTAAAAGACAATCACGTAAAGAGTCTAGCTGCATTAAGGGCTCTACACATCTAACATCACTAAGTGCTGCTTCGTCCGTACCTAGTTTAACTAAATCAACAGTACACATCTCCCTAAATGGTGTAGACCTAAAAGCCCTAATTGATACAGGTAGCGGGGAAAGCTACATTTCTTCAAACATACCAAGAGAGTATGATTGGTCAGTGACACATTCAAAGCACAAAATTTCTATGGCGTCATCTCAACTGTCAAGCGTCACTAGAGGCCACATATTTGCATCGCTAAAATACAAAGGGGAAGTTTATAATCAATTCAAGCTTTCGTTACTAGATGAACTTTGCACTGATGTAGTACTTGGGTTGGATTTCCTCGCATTACACAAAGAACTGATATTTCCATTCAACGGTAGTCGACCTGCATTTCAGGTTTGCTCGCTCAATGCTGTTAAGGTAGAGGCACCACTATTGTTTGCAAATTTATCTCCTGATTGCAGACCTATTGCAACTAAATCTCGCCGTCACTCCTTCCAAGACACACAATTTATTAAAGCTGAAGTCAAGAGATTGATACAAAATGGTATCATTGAACCTTCCAAATCGCCTTGGAGAGCTCAAGTCCTAGTCACGACCAATGAGCGGCACAAAAAGCGAATGGTCGTCGATTACAGCCAAACTATAAATAGGTTTACTTATCTGGACGCTTACCCTATGCCAAGAGTGGATGAAATGGTGGAGAACATTTCCAGGTATGAAATCTTTAGCACATTGGATCTAAAGAGTGCTTATCACCAAATACCTATTCAACAGAGTGAAAAGAAATACACAGCTTTTGAAGCCTGCGGGAAACTCTACCAGTTTTGTAGAATACCTTTTGGCGTCACTAATGGTGTAGCGTGCTTCCAGAAAACCATAGACACTGTCATAGAAAAAGAAAAGTTGTCTGACACGTTTGCCTATGTCGACAATGTAACAATATGTGGTACAGATGTAGAATCTCACAACAAAAATCTTTTGCGGTTTCAGAAGGTAGCTCAAGAATACGGAATAACCTTCAACGAAAGTAAAAGTGTAATCGCCACTAATAAGGTAAAGCTGCTTGGATATGAAATATCCAAAGGACACTTGAAGCCTGATCCCGATAGATTTCAAGCCCTTCGAGATTTACCACCTCCTAAAGATATGAAGTCTCAGAAAAGAATCATAGGACTCTTGGCATATTATGCCCACTGGATACCGAAATTCTCAGACAAAATGTATCCTATAATGAAAAATCAAATTTTCCCGGTACCCACAAATGTAAAAACAGCTTTGGAGGACTTAAAACTAGAGTTACAGAAAGCAGCCATCTTCACTATAGACTATGACCGCCCTTTAATAGTCGAAACAGACGCTTCTGATATTTCTGTGGCAGCTACGCTAAATCAAGATGGTAGACCTATTGCCTTCTTCTCCAGGACACTTTCACCCAGTGAAAAACATCAATCCGCCATTGAAAAAGAAGCTACTGCAATAATTGAAGCCATACGAAAGTGGAGACATCATTTGTGCGGTAACTATTTTACCCTCGTTACCGACCAACGATCTATTTCATTCATTTTCAAGGACACTCATAGCAGGAAAATTAAAAACGATAAGATACAAAGGTGGAAATTGGAATTAGCCGGTTTCAAGTTTGATATCCAATATAGACCTGGGAGTGCAAACACAGCAGCAGACACCTTGTCTAGAGGGCACTGTGCAGCCATGTCAAGACATAGTAACCTAAAGACGTACCATGAATATCTGTGCCACCCGGGTGTTACTAGACTTCTACATTATGTCAGGTCAAAGAACTTGCCTTTCTCGGTTGAAGAGGTTAGACAGACCATTCAACAATGCAAAACGTGCAATAGAATTAAGCCGCAATTCTATAAGGAATTTGCAGGCACGCTCATAAAGGCCACACAGCCGTTTGAGAGAATAAGTGTTGACTTTAAAGGTCCTTTGCCATCAGCCACTCGTAACAAGTATTTGTTAACAATGATTGACGAATATTCACGGTTTCCATTCGCTTTTCCCTGTCCTGATATGACCTCTAAGACAGTGATTAAGTGCTTCGACCAGTTATTTTTCCTCTTCGGAACACCCAGTTACATCCACTCTGATCGTGGCACATCATTTATGTCCACAGAAACTACAGAATATCTACATTCTAAGGGCATTGCAACTAGCAGGACAACGGCCTACAATGCAAGAGGCAATGGACAAATAGAAAAGTTGAATAAAACATTGTGGCAGGCTATTTTATTAGCATTGGACTCAGGGAAAATGGAACTATCACAGTGGGAATGTGTGCTGCCTCAGGCACTTCATTCAATTCGATCATTACTGTGTACTTCTACTAATGAAACTCCACATGAACGGATCTTCAAATTCAACAGAAGATCGCCAACAGGAACATCCTTGCCTACTTGGCTACAGAACCCAGGGAAGGTATTACTAAAATCACCTGTAAGATCTTCAAAATTTGACCCATTGGTACAAGAGGTTGAACTTCTTAGTTGCAACCCGCAGTACGCCCATATACGATTTCCAAACGGCCGGGAAGAGACGGTGTCGCTTAGGCACCTGGCGCCGAAGGAAAGTTCCACAAATGACTTTCTCGAACCAGAGAACGGTATTCTGCCTGAAGAGGTCGGTGACTCATTGGATCTCTCACCAGGGAGTCGCTACGTGCCTGAAGCTTTTAGCAATTCACAGAGCCCTAACCCAAGGATGCACAACCAGCCAGAAGTCATCAGTGACTCACAGGGGAGTCACCCAATGCCAGAAGCCAATATTGACTCAAGTCCCGTACCGGTTCAGAACTGTTACGACCTGCAAGGAGAAAGGTCTACGCCAGAGACAACTCCGAATCCTTCCTTTCCTACTCATGGGTATAATCTAAGACCCAGAAAGAAATAAAGGAGGGGTGAATGGAGTGATTGTTAAATGGACTTTTGTGTTACCCGTGTTTGTAATCGTGCTTGTATTTGTAATCGTGTTCGCATTATCGTAGTCTGTGAATCGTGACCAGTCTGTACTATGTTATTGTGTGTAGCAGTCGAGTTTTATTGTAATAAAGCCTTGTTTATAAGGTTATGTGTTAATTCAGTTTATTTCATAGACAGTCATTTCACGTTCGCTTCATTGTGCACAATATGCTAATTACAAGGGATGCGCGGTGGCTGAGTGGTAAAACGCTTGGCTTTGGAACCGAGGACCGAGGTTCGAATCCTGGTGAAGATCGGGATTTTAAATTTTGGAATCTTCGGGCCTCTAAGCTCACCAAGCTCTAATGAGTACCTGACATTAGTTGGGGAAAAGTTAAGGCGGTTAGTTTTTGTGCTGGCCACATGACACCCTCGTTAACCGTAGGCCACAGAAACAGATAACCTTTACATTATCTGCCCGATAGACCACAAGGTCTGAAATGGAACTTAATTTTTACTAATTACAAAAAGTGTGGCTGATATGCTTAAACACTTAAACCATATAACGGAAGCGTGAGTTCGAAACTCATATTTCCTGAAGGTACTCCCACCACGTGCGAAAACAATGAGATTATTGGTTTTGTCATAGTGCATAAAGCTTGCTTTAAGTCTAATATGATCGAAAGTTTTTTTTTATGTTATTATATGGACTATTGTTTCTAAACTTCTTTTCTATCCAGTAATGAACCTTATTTACCAATCGTAAACAAGCAACATAGAGTCACATGTGTCTATATAAATTACGATCTTATTGTAATCAACAATAGTAATCACAAGACAGTTTGTTTCATTGTTTTATCAATATTATCATGTGGCTTTAAGTTGACTTTTGAATTTTCCAAGTATCTTCCGATCTTCCACTTTTGGAACTTAATAAACAAATCTGCAAACAGTTGAGGCATGTACGTCATGAATTAAACTGGGCACTCGCTTGGTACGCCCGCTACATGATTAGAGGCGATCCAGTAGGATCAGGGCAGGTCCTACAGGTTGCGGGGCCTTATGCGAAACGGATTGCGCGGGGCCTAATTTGGGTTGTGAAAAGGATAAGAAGTGAAAATTAAGACTTTGTATTAGAATGTGAAATCGTCTTTGCTTTTTATTTATACTTTACTAACTACAAAATCACTGTCAAATTAACTTTAGGAGTCATCTACTGTAGACAGTTTTCCAACAAAAAGATGATAAACATTCAAATCTGCCTTTTAGATTTACTATCGACTAGCAAAATATCGCTATTGTTGTTTAGTTTTTTTTATTTCTAAGCGGTTGAGATAGACTTACATTTATATTTGTATGCCAGTGTCTATTAAAGTAAATTAAGTATTTGAACTTCTTGTTTTGGCTTATTATTACATTTTTATTAAATGAAAGCTGACAATGCCGTTTTTTTTTTAATCGCGAGTAGGATTGGCGTTTTCATTTTGAATGACACCCCGAATTGTCAATTTTGTCTGTTTTAATGAGATTTGCATGTTTTCAGAAGATTGTAATAATTTCAGGAGATTTTCATGACTTTTTCTTTTATTTTATAATTTCAGAAGAATTCCAGGAGCTCTTTAATAATAAGTTAAAATAGTTTAATTTAATAATATACACCTAGAATTCGCATCGCGTGGGGCCTATGAAATTGCGGGGCCCACTGCGGCCGCATAGGTTGCAGGGGCCTAAGACCGGCCCTGAATAGGATAAGTAATTTTTTTTTTTACCTGTATCTATATTTACCTTGAGAAATAAACAATGAGTAATCCAATACAATAATTACGCACATTTCCATCAATATAAGCGAACATTTTAAAAACAAAAATAACAATTACAATTAGGTCAAACTTGAATTATTTATTTATTTCACAGAGTTGAAAGGTTCTAAGTTCCTCTGTTAGATAGTTGTTTAAATATCCACAATATGATCGCCCAGAGCTATGAGATAAACGGGGTCACCAATGTAATTGTGTGTGTTTGTGTGTGTTTCATACCTGAATATTTATACACAATGACGTCATTACTGAGCTGTGTCCAGGTGTCCACTTGGGTCCTGTCTCGAGTGGCAGTGTCGGGAAAAAAATCCGTAGACACACTGCTACCGTCCGAGTCCCAAACTATTACCCCTGTGTCGTCTCTGTATCCACTAGTGAACCATTCACGTCTGCAGAGGCAGGGGAGGTAAAAAGTAACAAAACAAAATCATATTTAATGGGGTAATGGGTTTCAGCTTTTTTTTTTTAGAAATATTTCAATTATTTACTGTTTAAAAGAAAATAATAGCCTTTTCCCGTAAAAATCAAATCTATTGTTCACTAAAAAGGCTTATATAAAACACTCTGGATTCAAGCCAGTAAATGGGTTAGAATAGTATAGAGCCTTATGTCCGGGCTGCCTTAGATAAAGGGAGGTCCTATGTGAAATGAATTTGGTGGCCCTTATGAAATGTTAATATATATTATTATTTTTTATTATATATACAGAACTTTTTTGTGACGGTACCCACCAGTACGGCGAACTGGTACCTTCTTCAATGAGGGGAAAAATAAAACTTTTCTTGTATTTTATTTCGTATTGTAATAATTTAGGTGGTAACAAGTTAGACAATCCATCACTGAGTACCGGCACCTGTTACTTTTTAACAAAAAAAAAAAAAAAAAAAAAATTTTTACATATATATATATATATATATGTATATATATTTCATTCGAGAATTTAATGGGTTGCCTGAATCAGCCAGGAAAACGTCTTAGCTGAGTTTTTAGTAATTATTAATATGCATGACTAGACAGACACATGAAATGCGTAGGACGTAATTATCTTCTTATTAGAAGTAACGTCTGTAATATATAGACAAAGATAAGATAAGGCCTCATAGATAGTGATTTGGAAGCCTGGACATTAGATGTGATTGGAATAATGTCGCCAGAAACAGTTTCCCCATCTCCAGGTAGTCACTTTGTCATAAGGAACGGCAATTGTCCTCGTCTGTGAGTAACAACGTCGCCGGTTCTGCCAGGGTGTAGCACTGTCTGCTGCAATCTTCCCTAAGGGTCACTGGCTTCTGATTTTTTTTTATCCTGATGGCTGATTCAGGAGCTCTTCAGAACAGGTGAGTATGATAGAAGTAAGAGGCTGAAAATCTAAAAATTAATTTGGAACTTTAAACGAAAAGCTATTTGTCCTCGTGTGAAATGATTTTAAAATATATTTGCTTATGATAAATTTAAGACATTAAAAGAAATACATAATTATCTAATATATAAAACGAAAACAAAGGCGTATGTATGAATGTATGTATATATGTATGTATGTATGTATGTATGTCCCCATATAGAAATCAAAACCGTTTCACCGATCTTGACAAAACTTGACAGAAATGTTCCTTGGGTACTAACTTAGACCTGTGTGTATGAATTGTAGCCCTAAAACAAAATTAAAACCCACAAAAAAAAAATAAAGTTGCCAAACTCTATTACAGCTATAGTATTTATGGATCTAGGCTTTGTTTACAATGTTGACATGAGAAAAGATCGAAAGGATTTAGATCTAGATCTAATTTTAAGAAATACACTTTGCACTTATAGATTTTTACTTTGACGCATGAAAATACAGAATATAGTCTAATGGTTTTATTGTTTAACAAAATTAAGCTTCGAATTTGTGTTTCAAAAGGATTTTTACATAAATTCGTTCTTTGT
>JADKLZ010010728.1:8481-19559 GCA_021533235.1 Biomphalaria straminea | reverse complement strand
TGATTAGCGAGAAAGTTTAGAATGATTAGCGAGAAAGTTTAGAATGATTAGCGAGAAAGTTTAGAGAGAATGTTTAGCGAGAAAGTTTAGAGAATGTTTAGCGAGAAAGTTTAGAGAGAATGTTCAGAAAAAATGTTAAAAGAGAATGATCAGAGAAACTAGTCAAACACTGCTCAGAGAGATTATTCACAAAAGAATGCTCCTAAAGACTGCTTACAGAAACTGCTCTCTGCGACTAGTCAGAGACTGCTCAGATACTGTTGTGACTCTGAAGTCAATATAGACTCAATGTTTTCACTTCTGCGTCATATATTTCCCATAAGGCCCGACTCCCATCATTCTTATAAAAAGGAAACTCTTTTGTTAAAAGGTCTAGATCTAGAACTTGACTAAATCATTCTTTCAAATGATTGTTTTGGTTAACGTGTAGTTGAGCTCGTCTGTTCCCTATCACAACATTGAAAGTCCTCAACTAGATTCTTCCTTTCCAATCGTGACGTTCTGACCATAGTGTTTACTAACAATCGCGACACGTGGACTAAGGTAGATTGACCCGTTCAAGGTGAAAGACCTCAACTGAACCTAGGCGAAGTGGTCGTCCTGATCTCCGCAGACTAGAAAAATTCCGCATTTTTTTTACACCTCATTTTTAAATGCGTAGTGATAAAACGAGGTGGCTAGGAGTTTCACTTCGGCAACGAATGTCGTGGGTTCAGATCAAGGGGAATATCGATTTTCATAAGTAACTTGTAGTTAAATAAACACACATATACACAACCAGGTCCGGAGATAAGAATGTCGAAGCCCTGTGTGATCGTACTCGTAGGACACTATTCAATCTGGACATAAGTACGCACAATAGATGTACATGCATATAGAAATTAGAAAGCCCTGGCTCTCTTGTGTGGATTCTTGAAATAACTGGTGCAAATGTATATGTCTGATAACTGCAGGCCTATAATTTCAAAGGCGTAGATTAGTTGGTGTGTTTTCTAACAGGAGAATACTAACTATTTAACTTGACTTTAAAAACCTAAGTTAATTTTAAAAATACTTATGTAACAAAGGACTCCCTTATATTGAGCGAAATCGCATTAAGTTATTCTGAATCAATCGTGTAATTAATTTTGAGTGACTGAATATTTAATCAACTCATGCAATACCATATATAGGTTTGTTGTCAAAAAAGGAAAAACCGTTTAGTTTACAAGTTAATTAGTTTACACAAACACAGGCGCGCAATCCGTGAGCACTTTTCTTGTTTGTCTGGGTGCGACTGTGTGTGTGATCATTGTCACGGTCGCCCGCTGTCGATTTGTTTCATTTTTCATATAGAACAGAATTAATTACGACTAATTAACTCACTAATTTGTCATTGACAATAAGTAATTGTGCGAAAATTCAACTTGATCTTACAATAGGAATGGGAGAAATAAGGTGTATAAGATTCTTACAAGACAGAACAGCTTGATTTAAGCTTGGTAAAATAACTTTCCATCACAATCCTTATTTGGCATCACACTCTGTCATTTGACATCACACTTCTCCATGACATCACACGCCACCATATGATATTACACTGCCCAACAAGACATCATATTTCTCTATATGACATCACACTCCTCCATATGACATCACACAACTCTATATGACATAGCTCTTCGGCATTAGAAATCACATTCCTCTATATGACATCACACTACTCTTTGGGACATCACACTCCGTCATTTCACATCACACTCCGTCATATGACATTGCACATCCCTATATGACATCACACTCTGTCATATGGCATTACACTCTGCCATATGACATCACACTCCATTATACGACATTACACTCACTATATGACATCACACTGTCATATGACATTACACACCCTATATGACAATACACACATATATGACATCACACTCTGTCATATGACATTACACTCTGTCATATGACATTACACTCTGCCATATGACATCACATTCCGTCATATGACATCACACCCCGTCATTTGATATTACACTCCCCTATATGACATCACACTCCGTCATATAACACCACACTCTGACATATGACATTACCCTGCACCATATGACATCACACTACGTCATATAACATCACACTCTGACATATGACATTACACTGCACCATATGACATCACGTCCACCAAAAATTAACGTATTTCACCGCATGTTATTGCACAACATCGTGGTATCAAATGACATCTTAGAATATCGACACGTTTGTTTCAGCAATGGAAATTTTTTTTTCTTGTCACAAACAATCCGTTCCATGATCTGTCCACGAACATCCTTGGCTGACCCCGACACACACACACACACACGCTCATACATCCACACCTGCTCAATTACTCACACTCAAAATGCACTCATTTACACTTATAAACACACACACACACACACAAACTTTGTGTTAGTCACTCTCCTATTGTCAACTTAACAACTAGATCTAGACGCTGAGCTAGTGTTCACGTGTTTGTCCCCCTTAGGTAACCTTGTTTGTCTCCCTTGAGTAACCAAAACAAAAAGTTTATAGTTTGTAGTTGATACCAGAGGTGTAGTGAAGGAAGAGCAAAGAGGGCACGATTTCCCAGACACCACTCTCAGGGGGGGGGGCGACTTACATTGAGAGACGCAAAAAAAAATAATTGTTGTAGATATGTAGATATTATAGTTATGTAATAGATTCTAAGGCTATTTGTATTATCTCATTGTTAAATGCATTCTATTTATAAGCCTATATCTCTATGTGATGCTCATGTTAAATGGGGGGGGGAGTCGCCAATAAAGTACATTGTCCCGGGTGCCCGTTTTACACCCTACGCCTCTGGTCGATTCAAATGTCACGGCGATCAAGGAATGCTGACCTCGTTTCTTAGTAATGGCATGTAAATGTCAAGCCCAATGATTGCTTTATATTAGGGAAGGAGGGCGACAAGTAAAGTAAAAAAGTAAAGTTCCCCTTTCAGACCTTGTGGTCTATAGGGCAGATGATGTAAAGGTCATCTGATTCTGTGGCCTACGGTTAACGAGGGTGTCATGTGGCCAGCACAACGACCAACCGCCTTTACTTTTCCCCAACTAATGCCAGGTACCCATTAGAGCTGGGTGGACTCAAGGGCGCCCGAAAATCCTGAAATAAAAATCCCAGTCTTCACCAGGATTCGAACCCGGGACCTCCAGTACGGAAGCCAAGCGCTTTACCGCTCAGCCACCGCGCCAGGCGCGGGTCAAACACTATAGGGGGGGGGGAGGAGGAAGGCTCGAAATAAGGAGATTCTTGTGTCAGTGATATCTCATTAGGCCCGCAGTCAGAACAATGTGGACTCCTCTGCCTTCTCCCATCATGCCTAAAAAACGTCAAATATGAATACAATATACATGAAGCATAAAAAAAGGCGTGATGGGGCTCCTCCTCCTCCCACTGTTGGATCCCCGGACTAGAGTCCTGTTTGTCCTCGCCCGACGAGCCTGAAATCTGAAAAATATACGTGTCCCTGCAAACAGGGCCGGATTAAGCCAATTTGGTGCCCTAGGCACAAACCCACATGGGTGCCCCCTCTGCCTGGACCCCCGATCCTCCACTGAAAGCTGACAGTTCAATATTATGCAAAAAAAAAAAACTAACAAAGACAAACTATTATTATCACATATGTTTGTACTATCGTAACTCATATAAAACCTACAATAAGGTATTTCTGTATTATAGGATTTTTAGGCGTATTTTCTTTTTTTAAATTTATTATTTTCTTTTTTTTTTTTTTTTTTTTTTTTTTTTTTTTTAAATTTTTTTTTTTTTTTTTTTTTATTTTTATTTTCTTCTTTTTAAATTTAAATTTTCTTTTTTTTTTTTTGTAAGCGTTTTTTTCTTTTTATTAAAAATAAAATTTTATTATGTCGCAATAATAAGAGAGAGAGAGCACACATTTACATTGTAAAGTTTTTTTTTCTAGATTTACGTTTGGCAAAGTTTTTGAATACATCATCAAAGTAATTTTGCGCAACAAGGCCGCCTCAATCATCAGCAGAGACAAGGAATCAAGCCTTTCTTGTTTCATTGTTGATCTACTTGGATTTTTTTACGTTTTAACTGAGAAAAAGAGTGCTCAGTTGAACATTTCGTGACCATTAATGTTAAAAATATGCGCAAGGCAATTTCTACATTTGGAAAAGCACACTGGATGTTGTCTCTAACTATTACTTTATAGAGTTCTGCATGACTGAACGTGTTGTTCTCAGATTTTGATTCACGAAACTTGTGGCGAATATATGAGTGGAACTGTTGTAGATCAGTATATAAATTATTGTTCAGATCTTCAGGATAAGCATTATTTAGTGCTTCACAACACTGCAATGTTTGTGGTACATCGACCAAACAAGAAAATCTAACCACTATATCATTATATATCTGCGTTCGTCTACTCATCTCTGTCTCAAGTTTGTCAACAATCGCGTAGAAAGTAGATATACGAAATTTGTCTTTGGTATTTAGTGAGACCTCAGGGGCATTACCGTCAATGACTACTGTCTTTCGTTTACGATTACGGGTCAAAGTTGCCTTATATTCCACACCTGGTGTTAGTTCTTTAGCAGCTTCTTCAAATCTTTCAAATTCATTCCTAGATTCATGCAATTGATCTGCTAGTGAGGAATACAAATCAGCACACGTTTTCAAATTCACATGCTCATTTTGTAGAGCTTGACTGACTCTATGAAAATGTTGTAACACTTCTTCCCAAAAGACAAGCATAAAAGCAAATTGTAATTCTTGCATTTTATTTGCAATGTTTTCTTCTTCTCTTCTGGTGTCCCACTTCTGTGACTGGTCTTCTTGTAAACATTCTAACGCTTCTATAATCTGAGTATGAGACTTTACAATAGCTTCAGTTGCAACAGCATGTGCCTCCCATCTGGTATCGGAAAGGGGCTTTACAGGCGTTTCATTCAAAAGTCATCCTTTCAGAATCTTCCATTTGTTGGTTGAAGCTGAGAAAAAAGTATAGATCAGTTGCACTGTATGGAAGAAGTTTACTGCCTCTAAACAAAAATCAACGGCACTTCTGCCTACCAGATTTAGTGAATGGGCAGCACAGTGTATGTATATAGGAAACTCATTTTCCTCTAGAATTCTTTTCTGCATGCCCTTGTAGCACCCAAAGATATTAGCAGCATTGTCGTATGACTGACCTCTGCATTTCAAAAAATCAATATTGCAAACTTCACGTAAGTACTGCAACACTTGCTTAGCCATACTTTCACCTGTGTGACTTTACAGCTCCAAGAAAGTCAAAAAGTGCTCATTGGGCTCTCCATCTAACACACATCGAAGAACAACGCTTAACTGATCTATATGTGAAACATCTGGTGTTAAGTGACAAGCTGAAATAACCGGAAGCCTTTATTTCCTAAAAAGTTACTTCATGAACTTTTTGGGACATAATTTCAATCAGTTCTTCACATATAGTTTTGGATAAATAAGAAGGATTTCCTTTTCCAGAATTTCCATATTTCGCAATGTGTGATGCTAAAAAATGGATCAAACTGACTGACCAACTCCAGCAACCCTAGATAATTTCCATTTTGTAAAGATCCAAATTTTTCATTTGTCTTTCTAAAAGACAGACCACTCTCAGCCATTGTACAAATAACCGCTACTGATCGACTCAAAATATGTTCCCAGTAACTGTACGCATTATTAATTTGTTCTTGTAGCTTTTGTAGTAGACCAAAGCCTATGAAAATGTGATGAAATGTACAGCCATTTAATGTCACGTCAACAAATTAGCACTATTCACAATTATCTTCACTATTAGACCAAAATGGAAGTGAATTTGTCGCTAGTGCGTTACGTAGCACAAAAATCTCGTATAAAAGTAAAAAAAATAAATTGGATGGGGATATTTTACCCCCAGGTTGTGGGACCGAGGTAAAATAATGTGGGATTCAATATTACATTTGCGCTTGCTAATGTCATGTCGATTTCGCGCGGCTACCGGGACAATATAGGCCTACACATTTTTCTTGCGGACTTGTGGTGCCCCCCAAAAGCTTGGTGCCCTAGGCACGTGCCTTGTTTGCCTAATGGTTAATCCAGGCCTGCCTGCAAATGGCAGTCGTCCAGGGGGTCCTCGCGTATTTGCTAAGCCGCCTCTGAGAGATTGCGAAGAGATAACACTAAATAATAGACTCTACTGATCAACATTTTTTAAAATAATACACTGTGGGAAATAAATACAAACACAATGAGACTATTTAAAATAGAAAACTTAAAAAAACAACAACTATATATTGTAAGGACGAATGTTTTTGTGGTGGAAAACACATTGTAACAAAATCTGTCATCTCTACATGTAAATAGATCGGACGTTTGATAATAGTGTGGGTGGGGGGAGTGGGGAGTGACGTATTTGTTGACTCAGGAAGTTATGTAACACACTCTCTCTCTCTCTCTCTCTCTCTCACTGCCTTCCCGTTCCTGTAAGTCTCTCTCTCTCTCTAACCCTTCTTTCTCCCCACCTCTCTCTCTCTCTCTCTCTCTCTCTCTCTCTCTCTCCTTGTGATGCCTGTTGTCAATAAGCACTTTTATTTAAGCTGTTCTAACAATTAAACACACGACGTGACAGCTACAACGAACAGAAATGGAAAAAAAAAAATAAAACAAGCAAAATATTTACTTTGACAAATGACAGCGATATATCTCAATACTACAAGAATACGCTCACTTTTTTTCGTTCCTAGTAAGTGTATAAACATATATTATTACATAAAACCTAACAGAAATCAAAGAAACAAACCTCGAGTCACAGAATCACAAACCTAGAGTCACAGACTCACAAACTTCTAGTCACAGACTCACAAACTTCTAGTCACAGACTCACAAACTTCGAGTCACAGACTCACAAACCTCAAGTCACAGATTCACAAACTTCAAGTCACTGAATCACAAAACTCGAGTCACAGAATCACAAACATAGAGTCGCAGAATCACAAACCTCGAGTCACAGAATCACAAACCTAGAGTCACAGACTCACAAACTTCGAGTCACAGACTCACAAACCTCAAGTCACAGACTCACATATCTGGAGTCACTGAATCACAACCCTCGAGTAACAGACTTGCAAACCTCGAATCACAAAAATCAGAAACCTCAAGTCATAGTCTCACAAACCTAGAGTCACAAACATCACCCACCTTGAGTCACAGACTCATACATCTGCTTTTTTTTTTGTATTTTTCGGATAGTCTTTCAGAAGGTTATTACATCGTTGCCCAAACCGTAGCGGATTGTAGAGGGCAGGGTTCAAACCCCGGACCATCGAGGCGACAGCCCAAAGCGCATACCACAAGACCAGGCAGCTATCTGTGATGACTCAATTCACAAACTCACGCGAAAATTCTGCCTCACATCAAACAAGCTACAAACTCACAATTAAATGGTTGCATAGGTCTTTATGTTTTATGGTATTATTCGGTGATAGGATAATTCTGTACACTTGCAGAGTGTGAGCCTTGTCAACAAATACAATTCACATCACTTATATGTCTCGCATAATTACATCATTAATAGAATCGAATTGTTTTGATGTTTCTGACATTAATCATTTTATATTGTTGTTATTGCCGGTTTTAAAAAAAAAACAACTCCCGATTGGTCTCGGCTCTGATCCACATAGCAAATTCTGACGTCACTAAGCACATCTTTTTTTTTCACTCCTGCTAATCAGAATCGCTTTGAGCCTGAGTTATTTCCCTTTGCGTCCACGCACTTTTAAAAAACAGATAATTTTGAACGCATTGCTTAGTAAGGTGCAATCAATCCGTCAGCAGTGTAACTTAACCCAAAAGGGAATAGGTTGACCCATTTTCTCGACTTGACCTATTTTTTTTCCTAGCTCATCTTAAGAAGCGTAAATATGTCAGTTATTAGAAACTGTAGTGTGTTGCAAAAAGTACTTCCCGCGGTCCACACCGACCCGCGAAACGATACTGACCATAGTGTATGATGAATCCACATTTCGCCACTCAAATATCAAAGTATAGATTGATATTAGACAGTGGTTCTCAAACTGTGGTCCACGGACCCATAGAGGTCCACTAGACGACAGAAAGATGAAAATGGCCTACATTTAAAAGATCGTCTTCTATGAAAGCCAGTTTATCCGATTGGATTTTTAAAAATGATAATGAGCTCGCTCTCACTACTGTATAATATGTCTATTACATACTATATCGACCTAAACCAAAGATTTGAAAACATTCTTCATTAGGATATTCCCGATTGGGTAATGAATGGGTAGCGCATGGACAATCTCAAATCCCAATTACAGATGAATCCTTACTAATGCAGAGGCAGCTTATGAGAATATCCACAAACAAGGGACTTAAACATATGTCTGAACAAGGAGACCACAAAATCTGGTTTAAAAAAAAAATAGATCAAAATTTACAGCCTGCATTATGGGTCATTGTACAGAAGCTGTTGACTGTTTATCCGTCTTCTTATTGGGTACAAAGTGAATTTATTTCCGTTATGAACCTCATCACAAGTAATAAAAGAAAGCAGCTAGTCGAGTCGTGCATAAATATATTCAAAAACCTTATGAGTCTTTCCAAATCATTAATTTTTAAAATTTATATTAAAAAAAAAATAATAATAATCATATATTAATTTGAAACAATAACGAACGATCTTTCAACAAAATGTTGTTTTCGTGTGTGTTTACATTTTCCACCTCTACACTATGTATTGATATAGTGTCTCAGTTAGGGGTCAGTAGGCAAGTTTTAACCACGGCATATACAGGGGCCCCGGGTCAAAAGCGTTTTGAGAACCAATGATAATATAAGAAAAGATAAATGTGATTGGTCATTGTGCTGGCAATAAGACATCTTGCAGGTGAACCGTTGACCTAAACATCATCAGCCCAATAGATCGTTATGTCTGAAAGAGGATCTTTAATGATTGTGATCTATTCAAAATGTATTACATAACTGAGTCAAAATAATGAATACAAATACTACAAATGTTATCGAGAGGCCAAAACAAGACACTGGCCCCCATAACACTCCTGCATGGGGCGCTGCCTGGGCTGGAAAACACTGCGCAGGTCATCTCAAATATACGACATAGGAGTGGGAACTAAGGAGAAGAAGAAGATAGGTGACAACAAAATAGTGAAGGATCGAATATTTCAAAATTAATATTAAAGGATCGAATATTTCAAAATTAACAATGAAGAATCGAATATTTCAAATTTAACAGTGAAGGATCGAATACTTCAGAAAAGTTGCATGATTTTTCGTAAAGCTTTTTTTAAATGCATGTCCAGCCAAAAGAAAAATTCTCACCTTCCTCTCCCCGACTCCATTCCCTCCCCTCTCACATAAAAAAAAAGCGCCTGATTGTAATATTTGCCGTCATTGTTGTTTAGACTAAAGGTCACGTCTGCTCATAATCAGAAGCGTCAAGGTCAATTTAAGACATGTCTGCAGACAGCATTGTTTCCTGACCCCAGAAAAATATCAGCAAACAACAACAAGAACTGGGTTAGATATATAGTAAGTAATGATAACTACTGATATAACAGGCACGGCTCCGAGCGCAGGGGAGGAACAATAGCACTTCTGTATTCTCACAGGCACAGGGTCTACAGTTGAACACAGCAATGTCGAAAATAGAACAAGTAAATACTGTCCTAAAGACTTATACCAGCGGTTCTCAAACATTTTTGTCCGTGTGACCCCTTTATACCGTCACAACGTGGCCACGGACACCTAGGTGAAAAGTTACATTTTAAAAAATTAATTGAAAGAGTGTTTACTGGGATTAAAATTTTGTTTACAATAAAATTATTTTAAAAAAAAAACTAATTGACTTGGATGACTTTAATGAGATTGTTGTAATTGTATTTCTGTCCGGCACAATGTTTGTAAGTAAAAGTAAAAAAAAGTAAAGTTCCCCTTTCAGACCTTGTGGTCTATAGAGCAGATGAAGTAAAGCTCATCTGATTCTGTGGCCCACGGTTAACGAGGGTGTCTTGTGGCCAGCACAACGACCAACCGCCTTTACTTTCCCCAACTAACGTCAGGTACCCATCAAAGCTAGGTGGACTCAGAGGCGCCCGAAGATCCTGAAATTAAAAATCCCAGTCTTCAACAGGATTCGAACCCTAGTCCCCGGTTCAGTAGTCAAGCGCTTTACCGCTCAGCCACCGCGCCTCCAATGTTTGTAAGTAGTTACTGCAAATCTCAATTAGCACAAAGTGCTAGTCGGTTTCTTTTAGCACTGAATCCACGTTCTAAAATGTCTGTATAAAGACCCATGGTATACTGTGATACATTGGAATCTATTTACGTCATCAGAATTTGTGGTCTCCTTTTTCAAACATTAGTTAAGGTTCCTTGTTTGTGAATATTTTAATTAATCCTGTAGTAGAATGGATTCATCTGTGATTAGGATCTGAATTTGTCCATGTGCAATAGCGTTCAATATTCAGTTATTAATATCAAAGTGAAGAATGCCTTCAAATCTTTGAGATAGTTCGTTATAGATATTTTAAACAGTAGTGAGCGGCAAGTTGATTATTGTTCAAATTATTTCCTAAAATTATTAAGCGAAGAAATTATTTTAATAGTATACAATGTTCATCATTCTGTGGACTCCTACGCTATGGAGTCCGCGACCACAGTTTCAGAACCACTGAATTATAAAATCTCAATAGAAGATGGTGGAAGTTGAAATATCAATGAAATTAATCATTGAGTTAGATATGATAATAAATACAGTCAATCTAACAATCAATCTATCTATCTATCTACATCAGTCAATCAATCAATCAATCAATTAAGCTATCTATCTATATCTGTCAATGAATCTATCTATTATCACATGACGTTTTGCTGCATAGATAGACATTGAAATACATTGTAGATGCATAACAAAAAGCAATTTTTAAAGATAATAAAATTAAATGAAATGAAAACTTTGTATGTATGTATGTGTGTGTGTGTTTGTGTGGTCGCGGGCGCGAGAGTGTTTTTTTTTTTTATATAGACTCTACGCTCAA
>JADKLZ010010718.1:51053-67938 GCA_021533235.1 Biomphalaria straminea | reverse complement strand
CCACTAGAGCTGAGTGGACTCAGACGTGTTAGAAATTAAAATCCCAGCCTTTACCAGGGTTTGAAGCCGGGACCTTCTGGTTTGAAAGCTAATCTCTTTGTTGCTCAGTAATAAGCGTTAATAAAAAAAAAACTCATTTATGTCTAATCTCGATGAAACATGAACACTTATATTGAAGCAATAATAGGGTGGGTCGTGGTGGCTGAGGGGCAAAGTACTCTGCCTCCAAATCGAAGGTTACAGAGTTCGAATCCTGTTGAAGGCTATGATTTCGAACTTTTTATTTTTTTTAGGAAACCCATCACTGCAAACAAATATAATAGGTAGACATACGTAGAAGAGGTAAAGTCGATTGGTCGTTGTGCTGGTCAAATGACACCATAGTTAACCGCCAGCCATAGAGACATATCATCTTTACATTACCTGCCTCAATAGATAACGAAGTCTGAGACGGAGGTAGCCTTAGCTTTATTTTTAAAGTTTTTTGTGGTCAAACTACGAACTCCTGTAACTATTGGATATATACTACTTCAAATAACATTTTTTCTTTGTGCCAACATTATAATTCGAATTATTGGTTCATTAATCTTTGTCTATATGCAGAAAAAAGAACTACCATACCAACGTTAGTTGAGGCGAAGAAAGAGGAGGTCACAGAGCGTCCACCTTTGCAGAGGCAGAACTCGTGTAAGTACAAGAAAGCAATTGTTCACCTCGTCCCATATAACGAGACGTAGATCCCCACGCGTCGTTTTGCGCATTGAGCGGCAAGCTGTCTCTAGCAACAACAACGCCTCCTCACAGCTGGTGTCCACTGCCCTGAGATCGTCACTCACCAAATAAATCAGCATCGTTAATTGAGTAGCATAGAGTGATGCCAGCGTTAAATTTTACACTGATTATTGAAATACGTTTTTAGAATTTCGCTATTTGATTCGTAACTTCGTGGAAACATAGGCCTGATTGGAAATTTCTGGGTGAGTGGACGCAAGTCTCGAAAACGGCTCTTATCTTATAAATTACTTCAAAAAGAAGTTAATTTCGTCATATGATTTTCCTTGACATTTGACAGTTGCTGTATATCATCGGAAAAAAAAATACTAGATAGCTGGTTATATTTGTCTGACCATTTTTTTTTCAAAGAAAAAAAAAAAATAAATTTAAATTTAATTTTAGAACTAGTGTCCCCTTCAGACCTTGCGATCTATGGGGCAGATGATGTTAAGGTCATCTGTTTCATTGGCAAACGGTTATACGAGCAGGGTGTTATGTGGCCAGCACAACGACCAACAGCCTTTACTTTCCTCAACTAAAGTCAGGTACCCATTAGAGTTGGGTGGACTCAGGGGCGCCCTAAAAATAACGAAATTCAAAATCTGTCTTCACCGGGATTCCAACCCAGGACCTCAGGTTCGGAAGCCAAGCGCTTAACCGTTCGACCACCGCGCCCCCAATTTTAGAACTATTAGATACTTATCTTTCACCACTCTACGTCTTCGGGTATTTCCCAAGATTCGTTCGTTCAAGAGTTAAAAGAATTATGGTTCAGACATAGACATACATAAATATAGACTGGAAACAGGAAGTAATTTTATGTAACTTGAAAACATATATATCTATTGAATTCGGATTTCCAAAATCTGACAAGTTGCACGATCTTCAGTCTTAGAGATTAAACAAAACTACACTGCCTCCTTATTTACATAATATATAGGTGTGTTTCATTGTGTATATTAAACACTAATAAAAATATTGTAATACTTATATAGGTTGTGGCTGAAATAGATATGAATACTTAACTTTTATACTGCTCATGCTGTATAGTAAAGCGTACAAATTTGCAAATCACAAATTTTCCCTTCATAAAACTCTCTTATGGCCAGTCTATATTTATTTATGTCTATGGGTTTAAAGACATTTCGCAAATCATCTTCTAACTCTATTTTTAAAGAACTATTATTGAGACATTATTAAGTCTAATAGATTTATACGTTCAGTTACACAGAATTGTTTGCTGTTGGGTCTGGGGGAAGAAGGCGGGGTCTATGGGTCGGTGTAAATAAATCTTCTTTTTTTTTAAACAGTTATATTATGGAAATGAATCCTTCGAATAGTTGTCTAAAGGAGTTATAGTCTTAAAAAATAAAATGTAATTTCTGACTTGTGGAATTCTTGCAATAAAATTATTGACATCTTTTGTCTAAGTCTGTTGAGCGTTTATAAAAGTAATAGATAAAAAAAAAAAATTCATCTCTCTAAAATAACTGATGCCGGTAACTCTTGAAAAACATGTTTTGGTAAACCAGAACACATGCATGATTATTAAACTATTTAAACTATGTATTCCTTAAAGAAATTATTGGCGTCGGTTATTATTTCAGTGCCGGCTATACACATCTCACAGCCGCGACGCCCGAGCGGCATATCAGAGATCAAGAAGCCGATCACCAGCTCGGCTCCACCTGTCAGATCAAACACTGTAGTTGCAGTAACTGAAAAACCAGCCTCGCAAAATGTAAGTCACATGGCATATCTCATCATCTCATCTGTCCCTTGACTTTTTGGGCTGTCACAGTTTGTGGGACTGTCCTTCCACATTTCCTGGTCAGCAGCTGTTCTTAGCAGGACATCAAGACAGAGGCCGGTCCATTATTTTACAATTGTGGGAAGCGTGGTCGAGAGGCTAAGTGCGGCTTGAGCTTGGCTTGCTTGGCTACCTAGAAGTGGGCTCGAGGTTCGACACCCAACTCGGGCAGAGTTGTATTTACTGAGCGCCCAAAGGCAGCACGGGAAACCAACTCCTAGATACCCCCTCCCCCCCACCGGTCCACAAATGAGATTGGACCAAAGCGCTCTGAGCATGCTATAAGCATGAAAGTAGCGCTATATAAAAGCTATAATAATAATTTAAAAATTGCATTATCCAGCCAGCTATTATTTGGACGACCCCTTTAACGAGCTCCCTCCGCTGTACCTTGTAGAATGGCTTTTGATAGTGAGTCATATCTTACACTATGATGCCACCAGCTCAGTGTTCGTCTCGTTATAGCGCTTTAATAAATACAACAATTCATATTAGATCATCATTAAAGTTATGATTTGTCAACAAAGGCTGCAATCGCAAGTTGTTTTGTTTTTTCGTATTGCCAAAAGTAGCATGAAAACTTTCTCCCATGTACATCTCCCCCTCTCCCCATGTCCATAGTGAAATAAGATTATCGCTCATTGACAATGACATAGACGCGCAATTTAAAAACACAAATTGAACTTTTTCTCTTCCTAGTTTGTAGAAAATAAAACTGAAACAAAGTCTGGGATCGAGCAGATATTAAAGACCACCCTACAACCGCACGTGGCCAACTTGGCAGCCGACTGGCTCAAGCAGGCCTCGTTGAACGACCGCCAGGTGATCGAGAAGATCCTGAGAGTTCAAATCAAACAGAACCAGCTGGAGAGCGCTATCAACAAGACCGTCTTGCCTGACATCAGGAAAAAGGTCCAGTTGTGGCTGGAGACAGCTACAGAACTTGGTAAGATAGCTTTCTTATAACTACAGGCAAAGAGCGCTCAATATTGACATACAAGAAACTTGTTTGTAAGAAATACAAATAATAAATAAATAAAAAACATGATGTTGAATGCTTCTGCTAAATCTGAACACTTATACGTGTCTTAGTAAATGACAAAAATTTAAGTGTACTAAAGGATAATCAATCAATCAATTCACAATTGAAATCAAATGCACTGACCTATGATTTATTCCTTCCCTTTTTCATTTAAAGCAAACGTTCATGTATTGTCTCCCCTCCACAGAACGTCAAATCGCCCTGAAATTCTTCTCCTCACTGGCAGCAGTTCGAAACATGAGCTCAACATCCGAGGAGCCAACCAACATCAAAATTCAACAAGTTGTCAACACTTTAGAGAAGTAAGTATTCAAGTGTCAAAGTAATTCATAACAAATTTTAAGCCACATCGATTAGAAAGCTAGTTGTACAAATCGATGCCGTTTCTAACATTTGGAGAACAGGGCGGCTAGACAGGGGGTTGAAAAAGGACTTACACATAAAAAAAAGGTTATTGTCACAGACGTGCAATAAGGAACGGACATTTCGAAACGTGAAACAAGAAAGCTTCTTGTGATAAATGAAGAATTTCCCCGTATTGCTCGCCTTTGGCCTCTCAAATGAAGAAAAGGTATAGGATTGAGACATTTTGTGATCCTATTACCAGCAATGGTCAAATCGAGATCAATCATAAAAGAAGGCCAGATCAGTAACCTGTGACTTAGCAACGAGCTATTGGCCACCACTTACCACAGGTTGCTACGTCACAGGTCAAGGCTTCCGTTGTGATTGATCTCGGTCTAATACGTTGTGGTACTACAGCGGTTTACTTTTCCACCAGCAGTTTGGTGATACTAATCACTTCCGTCAATAGCGATCAGTTTTAAAAGTAACTTGTCTTTCCTCTTGAAATACGTGACGAAGAGTGAAGATTGTAGGGGAGATAATGGGATGTTTTTGTCGTTGCCGATGCTGCAAAACAATGAGATGCATTTTGGTTTTGTTTCTAGAGGTAAGGCTAAGGTTTGCCAAACAGCCAGATCTTCCAAATCACCAGAAAGAGAGAGCAAGCTGAAATACATTAAACTCTTAGACCCGGAGACCAGAGCCAACAGGTGGATGTATGCTACCTGGCACCATCTACCAGGTGAGTTTTAAGCTCAGAAGATCTTTTTTTTATTGATGTATCACTGTAATAGGTGAGACACTGTTTTTGTTTTCAATACTGATCATTGCAAGGATAGTTTCCCATGGATAGAATGGGTTCCTCAAAGGGGAGGAGATTAAGGTTGTCACTTAAAGCGATCGCTTAAATCCATCCACACATTATCTACGGAACATGATATGGTATGAAACATTCTGTCAAGAATCCAAGCGATAGAAATGGATAATAGTTTAAGTGCTAGGAAAAGGACATCAAAAGTCCGCGAAGTTCTTGAACTGTATGATCACGTACATACATTAATCACAACAGCAGGGATGCTGTCCAGGGTTATTGCAAGAGAAGATTTGAACCTCTCAAGCCCGTCTCAAATAGAGTTTGATGATGATGATGTTTTCTAGAAGAGATCATCACCATATCTCGTCATACTAAGTGAGTAGATAAAAGGTCAGGTCAGTCAGTCGTATCTTACTTAAACCAAGTTGTGTGCGACATAAGACCCAGATGGACGCATGATGAGTTTTTAGAGATGTCACTTAGCATCAGCTTTTTCAAAATAAAACGAAATACAAAACTTTTGTATACGAAGTATGTCCATAAATACTGACTTGAATACCAAGAATTTGAAAATGTCTATAACCGGAGGCGAGGTGGCTGAGTGGTAAAACACTTGGCTTCCGAACCGACCGGTCCTGTGTTCGAATCCTGGTGAAGAATGGAATTAATAATTTTGAGATATTTTGGGCTCCTTTGAGTCAATTACAGCTTTGATGGGTACCTAACGTTACTTAGGTAAAGTAAATGATTGACACCCTTGTTAACCGGAGCAACAGAAACAGATGGTCCTTACATTGTCTGCACTATAGATCGTAAGGTCTGAAATGGGAACTTTAATTCTATAACACTTTATGTTTATATTAATTAAAACTTTCATTAAGACCTGCAAAGCAATATTTGTTTATTTTTTTTTTTTAAACTTTCATGTAAGAAGTTAATAACCATAAAATATGCAAATCATTAAAAAAAAATTAAAACCTTCCTGAAATACACTTTTTTTTGAAATACAACTTTCGCTACTACTATCGCACCACAGCCATACTGCTTGGCTCCATTTTCACTAGCACCTGATCATTCGACTTTCAAATATTTTTTTTGATCTGACACATCGCCTTTCCAAGATAAGTATGCAGACAACAATTGGCCATCTGTAACAACGTGACTTTTTTCCAATGACCATGTCATTTCAGAGATACATTTTTTTAAATATTGATGCTTGATTTTTTTAATAGTCGACGATAAAGACAATACTTCTTTAATATAAGTCTAGTAGATAACAAATTATTCTCATGATGGATTTAAAACTTTTTTGATTAAGTGAACTAAAAGTTAACCATTGTTGTTAGTTCATTTTATACGTTAAAAATGTTGACCCCGGGACATATTATGCCTATAACTTTAAGTTCTTATCAAATCCTTAAATCTAAAATATTTGTTGTAGTGTGAGGGGCCCACCGTAAGCACTATAAAGATTAAATCAGGGTTCTTTTTATCCTGACTGGCATAGAGAAAATTAGCTGGTAGTAGATGGCTTCTGAAAGAGACGGAGAGCTCTCGGAAAGGCTGCGGAACAAACATTTGAAACTCAAAGAAAAGCCATTATTGAAGACAGGCGCAGAAGACGGAAGGAAAACTTAAATAGACCGTCAGCGGACAACTGCTTTGTCTGCATGAGTTAGGGGAAAATATGCAGGTCCCAACTCGGTCTTCATAGTTCATGGTCATGTGAATCATTGCACACAACATTATCTCCGGAATCAAAGGCATTGCCATTATTTAGATTATTAATGTTAGTTTGTGGGCGTTTGCGAAAGGGATCGTTGCAGTGTACCATGCTTTTTAAGGGGTGGGGGCTGAAGACTGAAGATGGGGGTCTATTTAGTATCTATCTTTTGCAGTTTTTAAAGATGGATTATAAACATAAAACTAAGAAACACAACATAGGGTTGAAGATGTTCTGGATTTGTGTATCTCCTTAATTGTTATATAAAACTATCTTAGAGAAGAAACATTTTAATTCTTGTTTGTCTGTAGAATATCGAGATGACAACCCTGTGAATAATTGGAGCTCTCATTTTACGAAACCTGGTGCAGGCACTCCAAGACATTTTGTCATCCATCCAGACTGGGGCTAACGTAGCTGGGACAGGCTCAAGAAGGACAACCTGTTGTTCTTTTCTGGTCTTCAAATAAACTCTACTAGATGTTGAAATAATTTGTGTGTAAAATGTAATTTTTTTTTTCGATAAAGCCTTTCAGTTTAATTTTTTTTTAAAATAAATCAGTATTAGAAACAAATAGTTTCAAAGTGGTTCTCGAATTCTCTGTGTGTGATTTGTTGTATTAAAATGTTCATGTCCACAATTGTAACCCTATATTCAAAAACTCTTTACTGTATCTGGTATACAAAACAAAAAAAATAGATGTATAATCAACAAAATACTTAAATAAACAAAATATCATATGTTTAGCACAGCGCTTTAGATTCAATTTTCTAGGCTTCCCGTTGATAGCAGTGATCTTTTTAGCTGCTTACGTTATGTTTTAGCTTACATTTTTCTATATGGATTAATTGCGACATGACCCATTACCTTTAGGGCCATTCAATGAAAACAAAAATGTGTACAAATTTAAATGTATCAAATTCATATCACGTACTACTCGTAAGAATCCGCTCCTGAATGAGTAGCTCACTATTATTTGAAAACGTTATTGCCGGTATTGGACTGCATTTCTGTCCGCATGCAGAGGGCCCTATTTGGTATTATGTACCCTTTAATTACTAAAAAAAAAAAAAAGGAAGGGGGAAGTCATCATATTCTAAAACCCAAGGCCATGGTTACATTGATATGCTCCTTTTTAGGGGCCCCCATAAGGGGAAAAGCCGCTACTAGGTTTGTGCAAAATGTCTGTCTGTCTGTCCGTCTGTCACACTCAGGGCGCCAAAACTAGAAGAGATACGAAAAATAATATTTCACCATTAAATGCGGCTTGAAAAGTTTAGGTGCAACGGCTACTTTTAGTTTTCTAAAAGCAAACCGTTTAATTTATAAAAATTATTATGCAAGCGATTTGTTAATAACAAAACACCAATTCTAAAACAATTACGTAAATGTAAGGGAGGAAATGTTACAATAAGAAATGCTCTCTACACATAGATATCACGCACATTTTTTAAAATGAACTTTTAGCAGCGACTTTCGTGTACTAGCGTAAGGCCCGGCCATGACATGATTCTAAACTAATTTCTTAAACTTGTACAAAAATCAGATTAAAAAAAAATTGTTTAGTGCCCCCATTAGAATGAAAGAAGCATATTTTAGTGCGTTTTGTCTGTTGGTTGGTCTGCCCGTCACGGTTAGACAAAATAAAACACTCGTCCAGCGAGAAATTAATTATTTTCAACTTAGAAGGAACATCCGAAACATCTTGTGAATAGGCGGATCTGACAGGGATCCGACTTCGACGGAGGCCGCCTCTGAGTTTGTGTATCACACAAATTCTCTTTGTAATCTTGTTTTTTTTATAGGTTTTTCTTTACCTGTATCAACCTTCATGAAAAAAAAAAACAGTGTATATTTTGATAAAGAACATTGTATAAGAAAATAATTGTACAGTGAGCCAATAAAATTGTATTAACAAAACTGTGACCTAACTATTGATAATGTAAATACAGTAACAAAAAGTATCGATAAGTATTATAAAAGAATGAACAACTGTTCGATGTAAATAAATTTCGTAACTTTATTTAATTATTATCATTATTACTGTTTTTTTATTAATATCACGATTATTATTATGTGAATATCACGCAACTTTTTTGTTTGGTTAATTTATCAGAAATCTCATGTGTTTTTATTATTTAAATTTGATTGCGAGAAGATAATAAAGGTTGAGATCTCAGTTGTATTAATTTTTCTAATCATTTTTTTCATTTTTCAACAGTATTTTCAATTAAATGTAATGTAAGGAAATGCTGTGTAGAAGATTTTTTGTTTGTTTTTATAGAATGTCTTGTAATAATTGTGACTGTTCTAACTTCTAACACTTGACTTAGAATAATTTTAAAACTTTGTTAACTGAAAAAAAAAGAAAAGATTTGGAATGTGAAATGAAAGTGCCTCCCACAGACAACTTATATGTGTCATGTGATGTAAAGTTAATCCGTTACTGTTGTATTGTATGACCTGGTCCGCTTAGGACGCAATGTGGCTATCGCAAAATCATCATGTTTTTATTTCTTATTCGTCGGCTATATTATAGTCTTTCGTCAACCCATTGACCTTTCCATTACTGGGGGAAATCCTGGGCTGTAAATTTGCGACTGCTGTGCTGCCAACACGTCACCACTCGCTTGTCTACCTTACTGACCGGATCCAAAGGGAGGGAAAAACCATCATAATAAGGGGTCAGTTAGCTGAAGGAATTTGCCACAGAGCTGCCTTACCATTGCCCCCCTGCCTACGGGGCTCCAAAACCGGGGTTTGTTACGGTTTAGTCCCATAGCTTTAGATCTTACAGGGACACACAAACGCTACTGCGGCTATTGATCGTTAGCTAGGGGTTTTGCTATGTCTGCAGCGGTAAACAAGAAGTCAGGGAAAAAGAACAAGAAGTCATGGAAAGAGAACTCTTTATCACTCGTCACTAAATAGCAGTGCCGGACTTAACCTTAGTGGGGCCCTATGCGAAACGGATTTCGCAGTGCCAAGTTTGGGTAGGGATACGGATAATAAGTGAAAATGAAGAGTTTATATTAGAAAATAAATTTGTCTTTGCATTTTATTTATTCTTTATTACGTACAGTATTACTTTACGAGACGTGCGCGTAGCGAAGTCATACAGTATATCATAAAAGTTATGTTTCTTACATAGACCACGCTCAGTAGCAAGAATTACGAAATGTTTCAATATATCTTCGAGATTCGTTGACTCAAGTAATTCTTCATTGGTTTGAAGTGCGAAAAGCTTCTTTCACAAGATTCCACAATTTCGGGTATTTTTATTGCGCGTAGGATTCATCTTTCATCTCATCTCTGCCTGTGGTCCCTACTAGGGCATAGGCCACCAATAATCTTTCTCCAGGCATCTCGTTTCTGGGCGAGTCTCTCTAACTGTATCCATGTCTTGCCCATCTGCTTGGCATCTGTTTCCAGATCGCGGCGTCCTCTATTCCTCTTTCCTTGGGTTTCCAGGTTAGGGCTTGCCTTATTATGTTGGATGCCGGCTTGGCACTACTATCCATCTCCAGCGTCTCTGAAGGATTCCTACTTCAATAAGCTGCTGTTTTGTTCTTTGCCGCAGTTCCTCATTTGAGATCTTGTCTGGCCAGCGGATCATAATCTTCCTCAGTCAGGTATTGATGAGTAGGATTGGCGTTCCTATATTGAATGACAACCCAAAATGACAATTTTTGTCTATATATTTCAAGAGATTTTTATGAGTTTTCAAAATATTATAATAATTTCAGGAGATTTTCAAGACTTTTTGAAATTTCAGGAGATTCCCAGGTTTAATTTAATAATTTGTTATACACATAGAATTATTATGGCTTCTATGAAAGTGTGTGGCCCACTGCGGTCGAACAGGTTGCAGTGGTCTAAAATCTGCCCTGCAAAAATAGCGACGCATGCTACACCGTGGGTCGACAAGTTATTAAATTAAAAAGAAAATAACACGTTAGATTTAAATGAAACGCTGATAATTTAATATTAACCTTCTTTTAATAGATTACAGACCACAGTAATAAGATTTGCATGGATTTTGCTCGAACATCAGAAATAGAATTTAAGAACGATGAACATGTAATAATGTGATGCATTTAAACTCTTATAGTCAACACATTCCCTTACTTAACCCCGTTTGGGCCCCTAAGGTCGTGAGTCCGGGCGCCATGGTTGCTACGTCACTACTATTTAATGAGATTTAAATGCTTCAGAATTATATTACATGTTTTTTTTTTCTTTGTTGTTTTTTTTTCTTAACAAAAAACAATTTAAGATTAGTTTGTATTTTACATTTAAAAAGCCCAGGATAAAGACGAAACTGAGACTAAGAATCATAAATAAAATATAATTAATTAAGAAGAAAAAGAAATAATAGTGAAATTAATCAAACGTGGATAATGCTGATAGTTTTATTATAGATTTTTTAACAATGAAATTCAAATAAAACTGACACATGAAACAAGAGAAAGTATTCAAAGGTTAAACAAGACACTACAATAAAATTTCTAAAGGGAGATAATGTCAATGAAAATATAAACATGTCGGAAACGTAACCAACTCAACATATGATCATGGCATGCTCAACGCATAAAAGTTGTGCTATACAAAACCAGATTAAAAAAAACAACATTATATATGCATAATGCATGCTGTAAGCATAAAAGTTGTTCTTTACATAGCCAAAGCCAAAAAAATGTATATATACAAATTATTCGCATATACATACGTTTTTTTTTAAAATTAAAACATGCAAATCATTATTATTATTATAGCTTTTATATAGCGCTACTCCAATGCTTATAGCATGCTCAGAGCGCTTTGGTCCAATCTCATTTGTGGACCGGTGGGGGGGGGGGGGTATCTAGGAATTGGTTTCCCGTGCTGCCTTTGGGCGCTCAGTAAACACAACTCTGCCCGAGTCGGGTGTCGAACCTCGAGCCCCCTTCTAGGTAGCCAAGCAAGCCAAGCTCAAGCCGCACTTAGCCTCTCGACCACGCTTCCCATTAAAAAAGATACAGGATGATAAAGTTATTTCAAGAAAGTGACAATTATAACATATATGGACAAAATTATATCAAATATTTGTATTATTTTCATGTGGAAATTTTAGTGAATTAAACATTTAAAAAATAAAATACTTGATCTCATAGCCCCTTTGAACTCTTTTTTTTCCACTACATCTTTGGGGTTCTTCCTACTATAATAAATTTGTTTGACATTTAGTATTGAAGAATTTTAAAAAAAAATAGATGAAACTGAAATCATACGAAGATAATTATTTCTCTAAGTAGAAATAAGTAGGTTTTTTTTTAATGCAAAACTTTCGCCGGAAAAAAGAATTACATCCCAAATAGAATCATACTATGCTCTAAAATCATTCTATATATCATCCTTATATAAAGCATTATTAGCCATTATTAAGTAGGTCAAGCCATTTCACTCAATAAATACTTGGATGGTAAAAAGTAAAATTTCCCCATTCAGATCTTGCGTTCTATAGGGCTTTTAAGGATGTCATGTGGCTAACACTGCGACCAACTGCTTTTACTTTACTCAACTTTAGTCAGTTTGGTGTACGTTACTAAAACCTTCATCTTATGACCTACATAAGTGAAAGTACTGTCTTATCCCTAAATAATGCAAGATGTATCTCCATTTTTCTAAATAAAACAAAATCATTTAATAACCACTCATTGATTAAACAATGGTTTTGTTAGTTGTGTTTTTTTTTATATTAATTCATGTGTTCTCATAGACAATGAATAATTACGCAAGATTACAACTTGATCCAAGCATTGGAAGTGGGAGAAACAGTGGCGTAGCTACCAATGTGCGGGTGGTGCGGGCCGCACAGGGCACCAACTGGAGAGGGGCCCCAAAATCCCCCTCGGTGTGTATTATTTCCTATTTCCCTGAGCTTTTCAGTAAAAACGACTAAGTGTATGGACACGAACAAACATAAACTACTGTATCTTAAACATGAGCTAAATATTTATAAAATAGTCATGCCGCTATTTTGTTTTATCTCCTTGACGGTTATCATTAAATCCAGAAAAAAATGATGAGGCCGACATCCTGAATGATGAAAAAGAATAAAATACTTCAGTACTGCAGGTTCTAGAGACTAAAGGACAGCAAACAAGCATCTCTTTAGTACACTTCTTAAAAATTCATACTGAAGAAGCTGAACCATCAAACAATGTAAACAATACTATTCGCATACATATTGTCACCCAAGGATCTGAAACAGTTCAACGTATGAAAACTCAATTTAGAAAGGTGCATAGGCATCAAGAATCAGCAAAAGGAAAGCCTAGAAAGTTTTCAAATGCTTGGTTTTTACCGGCAAATGTCAAACGGCGAGAAAGTTCTTAGAAAGTGGACGTGTTATTCGCCAAAAAAAAGAATTCTTTTTTTGCTTCCCCTGCATACTCTTCTAAACAGCAGAGCTCACATTCAGTCATCGTTTACTTGGAGGAAACTTGTAGTTCGCATGAGAGTAGGAAACAGTATTGACAACAAGGCCCAAGATTTGATTATACAAGAGACGAAAACCTTGAGAGACCTGAAGAGAATCTTGGACATCATTCTTTTTTTCTCAAAGCAAAATCTGGCACTTTGTGGGCATCGCGAGCGAGCTAAAGAAGTGTTGGAAGGGCAAAATCAAGGCAATTTTTTGGAGTTAGTAAAATTACTATCAAACTACGATCCACTCTTAAGGTCCATGTGCTTCGAACTAAGCTTTGTTCCAGACCGAATACATACATGTCTCCAAAAAATACAAAATGAATTTATTACAATATTGGGGGATCACGTTAAAAACAAATCATACAGCAAGTAAAACAAGCCAAATATTTCTCCATTATCTGAGAATCAGTACAGAACCTCAAAAACGTATTGGCCATAAGTAAAAGATGCCTGGTGAGAAAAGTGACGACTCTATACTTACAAACAAAGAAGAGCTACGAAGGGAAATTTATTCTACCTTGGACAGGATTGTTCAAGAAACAATCACTCGATTCGAGCAACTTCATTATATAGCAGATATTTATGAATTTTTGTAGCCTTCCCATCCTCAGGTCAAAATCAAAATCAATCTCGATAGTACTCCTAGTGACATTGATAAAAACGAATTTCTGCTGGAGCGAAAGAGGCTTCAACGGTTTGTCACAGTTTCATCAGAAGCCTCTGAAAATAAGGACCCGTTGAACTCTTCAATTTTATAAAAAAATATCAGCTAGATGATTCAGTCCCGAATATCGTCATCATGAATCACATATTTTTGACTATTGCGGTAAGCGTCGCTACATGCAAGTTTTTCCGAAGTTAAACTGATCAAAAATTACTTGCGATCAACGAAGACAAATTAACGACTCACTAATTTGGCCATTTTGTCCATTGAACAAGAGCTGGTGGAAAAAAAAAAGATTTCGATAAATTTATTCATACTTTTTGCCAGCAAGAAAGCGCGTAAAATTCACTTGTACTATGTTTATGTAAAAGTGATTTTTTTTTTAATTAACAATATTTGATTAATAAATACATATTATTTTGAACAAAAATGTAATGTTTTGCAATGTTATTATTTAGTTAGTTGGTTTTTTTTTTTGGGGGGGAGGGGCACCAAGATGAGATACCGCACCAGGCATCATATACTCTAGCTACGCCACTGGGGAGAAATAACGTGAGCAAGATTTGAACCAGACAGAGTGAGTTGATACTCTTCTTCTTCTTCTAGCCAGCTAAAAGCTTTATAAAAAAAAATCACATTCTCGACATTGTTTGAACCTTAGATCTAATCCGTTAGTACGTCATGCCCGATTGATTGGTCAGAAACAGTGAAGGAGACGAGATATAGGCCCCTCACATTGCTAACACTAAACAAGATCCTCAGTCTTCTTAGAGTTATCGAGGAAGCGACTAGCGTTTACTTCGTCTCTATGAGCATAGTCTGCAGAACATGAATACAAACACATCTTTGCTTATTTATTACACAGCAATCGTGGCAAAAACTCCACTAAGATTTATTGGACTTTCTGAAACTCGCCTTATCAAAAAGCTTGTTCCTTCTTCTTCAAACCAGCTTTTTACTGCTGAGCTGTCAGCTCTTTTGCAGACTGTGCCAAGGAAAAATACTGTGCTGTTTTTTTCAGTTGCTCAGCACTTCCACAAAAAGCTTGTAACCTTCGACAATGTTTTGAGTGAATGCTGATAAAAACTTATTGATATGCCACTGTGTCAACACACACACACACAAAGGCCTACACATATTAAGTGTGATAATTGCAAAGGTTATTTGCCCTAGACCAATGATGGTCTAATACAGCCAGTGGGCTCCGAGAAACGTTCAAAACGCAAAATGACGTCTTTGAAGTTCAGTTTCAAGAAGCTCCACGATGTTTTGCGGTGAACGAAATGGTTTGTAGCCACTGCCGCGACAAACAGGTCGACTTGCTGCCGAAGACTAGAGTTTGTAAAGTATATACAATATGCAATAGCCAGGACAAAAAATATTTTGACCAAAGAAACTACTGCAGCTACAGTATATAATTACAGAAAAAAAAATTAGAAGATAGAAATAATTGATTTTTCATTCAGTTTTCAACATTTGAATAAAAAGAAAGAGTTGATTGTGTAAATTATAACATAATCCCATATCGCAAATGTATGTATAACTTTAAAAGTTGGACTCTAAATATTGTAATATTTTTGCTCAGGTTCATTCATGTTGTTCATGACTTTGTGATTTCTGTCATTTAATTTTACTTCTTCATTGCATCGAGTGACTGAAAAAATATTTCTTAAAATTAGTTTTATTACTTTATCAAACAAAGTTCTATAAATAGTGAAATAGATTTTAATTACACAAATAGAAGTTGGTCGCATAGGGCCCTAGCCTATATAGAAAAATCATACAGTTCTTATTTAAAAACTTTTCACAATATGAAATGCTAATCATATCTTACCAACTTGAAATACAGCTTATCCATAATGAGTCCATCAAAAGTTGAAATGTCAGCTTTGAACGGCTTAAAATCATCTTTCATTGCAAAGTATGTCCTTAGACAAGAAAATATGAAAAAAAAACCTTATATTAAGCATATAGTTAATATATTAAGCATATAGTCAATTAGTTTGGGCCATCATGTAATTAAATTTCTAATAGAGTGACAATAAAAAAGCATTTCTAAAAATGAAAAAAGGGTAACCAGGACCGGTCTTAGGCCACTGCCACCTATGCGGTGGCAGTGGGCCCCGCGCTTTTATAGACCCCGCGCTAATTTAAAGGTGTAATTATTAAATTGCAAAATATATAAGAAAAATTCCAGGAAATCTTCTAAATTTATTAAAATCTCTCGATAACTGTTAAAAATCTCAGAAAAATAGACAATGTTTTTATTTTGTGGGTGTCATTCATTGCGGAAAACGCCAATCCTACGCGCGATAAAAAAAAAAGGCATTGACAGTTTTCTTGTAATAAAAAGTAATATACAGGTGAATCTTTACCTTAATCGGAAGTTCCAATTTTATTTTTACTTTTTAAGTCACTGGCATATAAAAAGTTCATTGGTTACAAGGTTCATAAAATACAGATAGCAATTTTTAACTTAGTAAAGAAGTAATAAAATTTAAAGGCGATTTTTTTTTCTTATACAAAATCTTAATTTTCACTTACAATCCTTATACCCACACAGACTAGGCCCCGCGCAATCAGTTTCGCATTGGGCCACGCAATAGCTAGGACCGGCCCTGAGGGTAACGACCTGAATTTGAACTAATGGCTCAGGGTTTTTAAGTCAACACTTTAACCACTCTGCTAGTGGAGAGCCAATGAAAATAGAAAATTGTTTATTTGTCTATAGTCGCTATAGTCTAGAATCTAGATCTATTTTTCATTTGTGTTTATTCAAAGTCTGCAACCAAGAGACTAGAGACAGGGTTACTTCAGCGATCGGACACTATGATGACCTGCAAACTAAAGTGAAAAAATCTATGGCCATACTTACAAGATCTTCGGGGCCCGCAAAGACCTTTCTTCAGGGAACAGTACCAGGAAAAAGAAGAAGAAGAGGCAGACAAAGAAAGCGATGGGAGGACAACATCAAAAAATAGATAGGCTTGTTATTGAAAGTGGTTCTAACTAAGGCTAAAGACATGGAGGCGTGGAGAAAGACGGTCGACGAATCTTGTTTGTTATCCCATTGTCCAACAGACTAAGGGGTAGCTAAAGGTAAAAAAGTAAAAGAAAGTGTTATTTTATGTTAGACGTGGACGGCCCACTTTTCGTTTAACTCCTATCGGCTTCCATGTAATGCATTTGGTCAACGTGTTTTGTCTTGTCTAGGACATGTCCCACGTGTTTCTTCTTGTTT
>JADKLZ010010718.1:21479-51043 GCA_021533235.1 Biomphalaria straminea | reverse complement strand
TTGTTAAAGACATGTCCCTCGTGTTTCGTCTCTTGTCTAGGACATGTTCCGCGTGTCTCGTCTTGTCTAGGGCCTAGGGCATGTCCCACGAATCTCAACAACGTCTAGTCTTCACTTAAGAGGACAGTGTACGTGCGGGGAAATATTTTTCCAATGTTGACATGAGTATGTGAAAACTAGAGCCCTTCTCAGCCATCGCTGCTGAACCACTAGAAGCTTCATTTCAGCCTTGTAAAATTTAAGTGTCAAAAAAAGATTCTCTTGTCTTATAATGTTTTCGAACTTTGAGTGTTGTAGTTACACAGTGATAAACGCTACGGCAGTCCTATTGTAATTAGAGCACATGTCCATTAATAAGCTTATGCTTATTTTTTGTATGATTTTCTATTTTATTTAAACATTAGACAGCGGGTCTTAACTTGCGTATTGCTGGTGTAGTCACTGATATAGTGCATTAGAAAAAAATCAAGAAAAATAATAATTATATAAGTAAAGCGTATACATGAATTAATGAATAAAAAAATATTAGGAATGGAGCTAAAAATAGCTAATTGACTTTAATTTAATGCGACAACAAGAATAGAGTTGCACTCATGTGAAGATGCTTTAGAAAAACAAATTTCAATGTTTATTAGATTAAAATATGAATGTATTGTAATTAGTATGTTCATGTGTTAAAGCATAAATTTATCTTGCGAAGAGAAGTGCTATCATCTTATAGTTTATTAGAGTTTTAAATCTAGGAATAGTGAGATATGTAACCTTTCGGTAATGTGTAATTAAAGAATATTCACCAGGAATTCTATATTCGCAAATACAAAGAACGAATTTATGTAAAAATGCTTTTAAAACACAAATTTGAAGCTTAATCGTATTAAATAAGGAATTCAATCTAATTACACACTAGTAGTTATTCCATTAACAGTTTGGTCGAGAAGTAAAGGAAAGATCACTCTGCGGATAGTCCACAAGAAAAGAAGATGGGGGGGGGGGGGAAGAACAAGTGGGTATTCACAAGTCGCCACGGATGGCTGGACTGTCAAACCCTGCCCGCTCCCACGCCCCCTTGGTCTTAGACTAAAAAGTAAACTATCTTCAACTCTGAAGGAATATCCGAAAAGTAAAACACTTGACAAACAAACATTTTAAAAACACTTAATATAGCAGTGCCGGACTTCACCATTGTAGGGCCCTATGCGAAACGGATTTCGCGGGGCCAAGTTTGGTTAGGGAAGCGGATTATAAGTGAAAATGAAGAGTTTGTATTAGAAAATAAATTCGCCTATGCATTTTATTCATTCTTTACTACGTACAGAATTACTTTAAAAGCTTTGCGTGTAGCAAAGTCATACAGTATACCATAATAATTCTGTTTCCTACATAGATCACGCTCAATTGCAAGAATTACCAAAAGTTTAAATCTATCTTTGAGAATTGTTTGAGGCGCGAGAAGCTTCTTTCACAAGATTACACAATGAAGGCTGATGCATAATTCCTAAGTGGGATTGGCGTTTTCTATATTGAATGACACCCCAAAATGACTATTTTTATCGGCTCCCAGAAAGGGGAAAAGACGCTATTAGTTTTGTGTGCCTGTCAGTCCGTCTGACTGTCTTTCTGTCTGTCCGTCCGTCCATTCCGTTTAGATCTCAGAAAGAAGAAGAGAAAATGAAATTCGGACATCACAATATTTTAGATCATTCAAAGTTCTGATGCAACGGCTATTTTTTTTTTCTAAAAGCTCAAAATCTAATTTTTTTAAAAATCACTTATGCAAGCAGTTTTTTAAAGAGAAAAAACAACTAATTAGTATACATTATAAATTAGACCTAATTTAAGACAATTAATAATGTTATAAACTGCATTTTATTTCACGTTTATTATTGTTCCAACCTATGTACCCTTTGATCTGCTGGACCGCTGAGGCAGTACATAAGATCTGTCAATCTTCTTTCTACATTCTTATTTGTCTTTGATATAATTTCATTCTGATGTTCTTTCTGAAAATATTGAAACCTGCCTGGGTGGACCACTTCAAGGGGCCGATCTTAAGTTTGGTAATGCAACTGGCGACAGTGAGAGCTCGGGAGCCACGCAGAATTACCGGCAGTATTTGTCGGAAATCTCCACCCAATAGTATTGTGCCTCTCACATGTGAGATCACGTAACAACCTGCCAACTGCATGGAATGCGTATGCATGTAGGGTGGCTTCCTGGTCGAGCGGTTTGCACGCTGCACTGTCGTTTAAATTAATCGATTGTCCCGGGTTCAAACCCTGCACGCTCCCATCTCCCGTCGTCCTGCGAGAGGTTTGGACTAGGAAGTAACTATCTTCAACTCTGAAGGAACATCCGAAACATGTAAAACATTTTTACAAACATGTACCATTAGCGCTTCGTCCCATATGATCAATTTGGATTGCAGAATATGTTGCCCGTCTTGCGTGATAGGTTGGATATTGCATGTGGAAGTAGCCGTGAGCTTCAACGGTATTTTAAATACCGAATGTGCAGTACGTCCACCCGGTAACAATGTTGCAGATATTCCTGTAGATGCAACTGTTATAGGAATGTCTCCCCTGGCTCTGGTGGTATGAATCGGGGTTTTGTATAGACTATAATTTGTATTTTCATGTGTCAAAGTAAAAAACTATCTGCGCGAAGTGTAGTTCTTAAAATTAGATCTAGATCTAAATCCTTTCGATCCTTTCATGTAAACAGTAAACATAGCCTAGATCAGGGGTCTCAAACTCATATCAGCATGTGGGCCGCAGTGGAAAGTAACAACAGTCAGCGGGCCGCACCACGAAAAGAGAATGTTTTTTCATTAAATTTTACAAACACTACTGTCACTGCAGTTAAATGCTAAAATAAAGCTTTATAATTATTAATTACATTAGTGTTATTTATTACAAGCACAGGCAGTTTAGTTTACTAAAATAAGTTGACCGTGGTCTCAATCACTAATAAAAAAGCAGACACTGTATTTTCAAAAAAAACAAACAAACAAAGTATAATTACTAGGCCTACTACAGATGGCTTTCCCTCATGTTGCTGTCCACTCAGCTGAGAGCGTTTGGCAGAGACCAGACCATCGACGTTAGACTTGAAGTCGCGTGTAGTGGCGAGCCGCAAGGTTGCTCTCAGATGCTCATTAGTCAGTCTTGATCGTAATGATGTTTTGTTGATCTTCAATCTAAAGAAAAACTGTTTGCAAACGTACATACTCCCAAACATCACTAGAATTTTATCAGCTGCGCAGAAAAAGTTTGGAAACTTCTCTCTGGGAAGAAACTGGTAGAAACCTGGAACGCTAATATCAGCATATTTTTGCTTCAGAACAGTGTCAAGTCCAGTAATTACATCTGGACTTCCTCTGGAACGTTTTTCACGTCACCTGCCTGCGAACGGATTGGCAACAAGGTAAACTGTGGTTCGAAAGAAGTGAATTGCTGAAAGCGGTGTTCAAAATCTTCCAGTAGTCTGGAGAGAATGTCTACGTAGACTTTCAGGTGCTATGGTTCAACTGTTACGCTCTGTAGAAAAGAGAAATGAGCCAGGTTTTCATCTGCCAGATGAGTGGCTCACAAAGTCAGCTTGCATCTGAATGATTTGATGCGGTCAAACATCTTGGTAATCAGCTGCTTTGTGCCCTGTAGTTGTGAATTTAGTGCATTGAGATGTTGCGTAAGAAAAGCAAGATCCGACAAAAACATTGGGTCACAGAGCTGAAGTTTGTCTCTGTCTTTCATTGCCATTAACAATGCTATTTCACGTCTCAGTTCAAATAATCTCTGCAGCACTTTTCCACGACTCAAATATCTGACGTCCAAATGATACAGCAACTCTCCGTATTCCGTTTCCAAATCAGCTACAAATGACACAAACTGTCTGTGGTTGAGACCCCGTGCACGTAAGAAGATCATCGTCTTCACGACATCCATTACGTTCTTCATTTGTAGACTTTAGCCAGAGAATGCTTCTTGGTGCAGTATGAAGTGTATGGCTGCAAAATGTCCCGCCAAGCTGAGTTAATTCCGTTTCTCTACCATTAAGCCAACAACACCAACCTTGTCTGGGCACATTGCTGGTGCACCTTCCGTAGCCGCTGAAACAAGTTTTTCCCACGGTAGCCCAAACCTGTTAATACAAGTTTCCAGTTCTTGAAACACGTCGCACACGTTGTGCAGTTGTAAATCATTTCACGGCTTATATGTGGTCATTGTAAATTTTATCTAATTTTTTTTTATTCGCTTACATGGTCGCGGGCCGCACAAAATATCTTCGCGGGCCACATGCGGCCCGCGTGCCGCGTGTTTGAGACCCCTGGCCTAGATCGATGAAATTATAATGCTTGCATAGAGTTGGTAAACTTTTTTTTAGGGTCTAGGTTAGTTTCCAAGGAACATTTCTGCCAAGTTTTATCAAGATGGTAAAACGGTTTTGATTCGGCATATACATACATACACACACACACACATACATACATACATACATACATACATACATACATACATACGCCTTACTTTGTACTTTATAATATAGATTAAGAAATAAGAATAAACGTATTTGTTTTTCAATCCAGCAATAGATGTAAATATAGAAAATGTTTCAATCTTGTCTCAGGTTACTTACCACCCAACATGGACATCACATTTCGGACATGTCGCAACGCTCCAACTATAGCCCTCAAACCAAGTGTGGGCAGCCAATGGCTACAAGAGAAAAAAGGGGGGACTATCTAAAATTTATCGAGTTTCATATTATGGTATCTTTGGCAAACTTTTTTCGGGCCTTCTAACCAGCTATTATTATCTTTTTGATTTAGACTAATTTGCATAAAAATCGACATTAAATTGCGGACATTCTTATGGCATGAAAAATAAAAGCAACTGACATACGTTTGTAAGAGTAACTCACATAAAGGCTTGTCGAAGATAAGGTCTCGAAAACTAATATAGGACAAAAGATGTCAAAAAGTTTACCTATGGAATATATAAATTAGTCAAATCGTCATTAGTTACCATTGTGCTGCTAGTTACGTTTGCTATGAGAAATGTCATGACATCAAAAAAGTATTCTGGGGAAGAAAACAAACAAAAAATACGAACCGAATAAAATAGTTTGTAATATAATATCACTATTAAAACGTAAAGTATTTAAGAAACATTTTTCATGCAGTATATAGATATGATTTAAACAAATATCATTTTTAGTGTAAGTAGTATGTTTGATAAAAAGCAAATCAATAATATCTTCTCATAGATATAAAGGTGAATACAACAGTAGTAGTAAAAGTATCTCTTTCAGACCTTGCGATCTCTAGGGCAGATGATGTAAATTGTTCGAGGGTGTCATGTGTCCAGCACAACGACCAATCGCATTTAATTTTCTCAACTTATCTCAGCACATTAGGATTGGGATGTTTCTACACCTAGACAGACTTGAAGCTCTAGATAATCTGAATTTCTGCAAGCCTTTGTACTATTGCAACCTTAATTAGTTTGAATAAAATACTTTATTACAGAATTTTTATTTTGAAAGAATCTGATATACTTGATAAAATGATGCATAGACCTAACTCTTGCAAGGAGAGCAACCTGAACTTCTCGGTGACGACAGTTGATCTTGTAACACTCTGACCGAAAGTGGGACAAAGGAGTTCTAAAGTCTTTAGGAATCATGTGTGTTTGAAAAAGGCATTTTTATGAAAAAGGTTCTTCAAGAGATGGTAGCTGTGTTCGAGTGATATTCGATGCACAATAATTCACGTGCATATAAAAACTCAAACATCGTATGAGAAATTCTTCCTACGAATAATCACCCTATAGTAAGCAGACAAACATACGAAAATGATAGACAACATGACGTCTGATTTCAGTAATGAACAGAAAGGGACGATAACATTGGATGTACTAACCGTTTGGATTCTTGAACAACTGTAGTCTGAAGTTATTCTCGGTCTCTTCTCTCAAAGCTGTCTCGCTTTTAATGTGATGAATGTGTTTAGCATTGGCTAATGGCTTGGAACACTCTTTACATGTAAACATGTCTGTTCAGCATAAGAAATATTGAATGTGAATTTTTAATTTTGTTTAGCACATTACGTCACTACACAAACTAAGCCGTACAAGTCTAGACTCTAAAGTCTTTTAACTGTTCGAAACAAAGCTTGAATCGAGATATATAAATGTCATTATTTAGGTTAACTGCCTTGGTGTTTTCTGTGACATAATGTAAATGTTGTATTATTACTATTGTTGTTGTTTTTGTGTATGTGTGTGTGTGTTTGATGTAATTTTATTTCTAGTTTATAGCCATGCTTCTTTAAAGGGAAACTCTCATAGTTTTTCAAATTTTAGTAATTGACATATTTAAATTCTGCGTAAAAGTTGTAATAGTAAATATTATATCATTTTTTATTTAAATGCTTAGAAAATTTATATTTAATAAATTGGACAGTAAATTTGCCACTCCTCCTAAAAAACGGGGTTCTTTTAAATTCTGTTTTTATCTTAGCATACGTCACTTCCATCAACAATACTGAAAGGGAAACTAGATTTAACCAATCGTATCGCTTCTTTCTTACAGTAGCTGTCAGGCTCTTAGGCTTAGTGACGGTATAGTCCAGAGCTATGCAATATTTTATATATAGAGAGAGATGGAGATGTAAAAGCATTAGGATAACCAACTCGAGAAAAAAAAACATTTTCATCTAAACCTCTCCCTATCCCAAGAAGTAAATATATCGTGTGTCTGACTGATTCGAACAAACTGGTCAGTGTAAGGCTAGTCTAGACTACGTGTAGTCGGTCATGACAAGACAACCAAGCGATAATGTTTGTTATGTGTTAAGTGGTCAGGCGAGAAAATATACACTGCCGTGGTTAGTCAATCAGGTAAATCTCCTTTTAATACGCATTTTGTTCTTTGCTTACAAGATCCTAGATCTAACCGTATAGACGGCGATTTATTTTTTTAATGAGAATTTGTATCTATGGTCTCACGCTATAAAATGAGTCAATAGATTAAATTAATAGGTTAGTGTGACGTCACATAGAAACCCGGTAAAAGTCTGACTGTTTTGGATGCGCAGTCAAATAACGTCAGAAAAACATAAATTACTAAGTTATTATTTCAAATAAAAAAAAAGAATAATATATTCATTATCTGTGAATCAAAATACATATTATATCAAGGTTTTAGAATTTTGCCAAAATATTTTTTTCCCTATGTATTTCTAAGTTAAATAAGTACCCTCATACCAATGTGTTTGTCTACAAACAGAGAAAAAAAAATTAATACCGGTAAAAATAATTCTTAACAAAAATTAACAAGGTTACAAAGACAGTTTGTGCGAAACACAAACTCCAAACACGTATCCGAAGTGGTCCACTTAGATTCTTTACCAGGATTCGAACACTGGACTTTCGGTTCCTAGTAATTTACCCCTCGGCTTCAGCATTTCCATATATTCATTTAGCGTACACTTATATTTTTTAAAATAACAATTATTAACCTTATCCATACATTCAAAATTAATAACATGTTACATATAATAAAGAGAAACAAAACAAATTTATTCTTCTAACAAAATTAGACAAATTGGCAACATGAAAAAAAATATTCTTGACCCACTTAACGATACAATTGTGTAGGCCTACAGATGACAAGACATTCCCCTCTCGAAAAAAGATGAATATCCACATTGTCATTTTTCATACAAACTACACATAGATCTAGATCTAGCTTGATCTAGACCTAGTTTTAGATCTAAATCTAGATTCAAATTTAAGTCTAAGTCTAGATCTAGATCTAGAATCTTGATATAGAATCTTCTATATCTAGAATAGAACTCGTATAATAAATGCACACATGGGCGCCCGCAGGATTTTTTGCAGGGGGGTGCAAGCACTGGCGGATCCCCCCTAGAAGTAATGAAGAAACTTAAGAATTAAGATATGTAATGTAAAGCCGTATTCTGTAATAACTCCCAACATCCAAACGTGTTTTTTTTCCTCGGTGGTAACAACTCAATATCATCCAATATCATGTTTTTCTGCCAGTAGTCTCTCCTTCCTCAAGATGACATCTCTGACGTGTTCCTCAGGATGGTCAGGATGGTTTTTCATTATGCCATTAATGCTGAGCTGCTGTTGAGCGGCCATTATGTTAAGTTGGAAAGACTGCAACACCATAGAAACTGGTTCAAGAACAGATGAATAATGGACGGCAATGAAAAGTCAAATCAGAAACAGAAGAGGAGGAGACATTTACTACACAAGTGCAGTTTATCTGGTTCACTTGCAGTCGTTATTTTAAGATCCGCCAAACAGTCAATGATCTCTAAGTTGAGACTTTAAGCTTGAATAGATTTGTATTTTTCAGTTCATCGTGTCTCACACAAAGAGGGAAATGTAGTACCAACGCTATTTCTAGGGACTGAATACGGAAGAAGATTTCTGGCCATCACGGGGCAGCCTTGGCCGAGTAGTTGTCCATGTCTAGACTGTACAATGCCGTTAGACACATGTAGTATGTCTTTCTGAACCACATGAACTAAGCTAATGAATACAATCGCAATCTACAAACCGAACACTCAAAGACATCTGCTCAACACCTGAGATATCTGCAGTTTCATCACTAAAATACCCAACAAATGCAGTTAGTTCATGATGCTGCAGCTTGTAGTTTTTGGGCTCTTGCTGCTGCCTGTGCTCCGTTGATCCAAATGAACGTTTTGACTCGAATGACGACATGTGAAGAACATTCATGTATCTGTTGTAAACTGGGAACGTGTTTAACCCGCTGTTTTATCGAGCGCTGACACCGACCGCAACTATATAGCATTTGTCACATAATTGGCAAAAAAATTTTTTTTTTCTAGACCTTAGCTAAATATGAACAACTAATTGTAACATTTTACGTCTCAAGACAATTTTTTCCCTTTGCAACTTCTTGTGTGACTAAAGAAGCCAATCCTCTGTACTTTCAACCTTCTTTCTACTACTACTGTATCTTGCATCTGCAATTCAGGACCTTCCTTAAATGCTCGCTATTCATGTGGATCTATCCAGTGCCACTTTTTCCAAGCTGTTGATGTTGATTTTGAAGAGCTTTATGTCGCGTTTGCATACATCAGTATACCTCAGCAGTGGACGACCATGCCTTCTGTTAAATCACAACACAGAATGTTTTGTGAAGGTCGACTTTTTGGCATTCATAATAACTATAACTATGTGCAAATATAAACAAATCTTCACGGCTAACACGCTATAGAATATTTGACACCCTTCAAAGTGCAAAGAATAGCAAGCCTATAATAAATCGTGCATGGTCGAACATGAACTACAAATTCGCCTATTCTAGTTACAATAATAGCATATCTTTACATCTGTTTTTATGTGGAAGTACTTCTTTTAAAATTACTTCACTTTATAATATTCTAATGATAGGCTTTAAAGTAGGGACCTGCGAATCAGGAATTTTTTTTCGAATCGAATATCGAATCGAATATCAGAAAATATTCGAATTTCGAATCGAATTCGAATCGAATATTCTTGAAAAAACTTGACAACCAACAAGTGTAAAATAAAACTTGAACTTCAAAAATTTTATTATATTATGTTTATTTATACTGAAACACATTAAAATGTTAGCAATAATTAAATTGCAAAGCAGGCGTTTTAAAAAAAAGTTCCCCCTTTCAGACCTTGTGGTCTATAGGGCAGATGATGTAAAGGTCATCTGATTCTGTGGCCTACGGTTAACGAGGGTGTCATGTGGCCAGCACAACGACCAACCGCCTTTACTTTTCCCCAACTAATGTCAGGTACCCGTTAGAGCTAGGTAGACTCAAGGGCGCCCGAAAATCCCGAAATAAAAATCTCAGTCTTCACCAGGATTCGAACCCGGGACCTCCAGTACGGAAGCCAAACGCTTTACCGCTCAACCACCGCGCCCTCGCGTTTTAAAAAAGTAGATCTTTTTTTATTTTGGCCCAAATCAAAGTTTCAGCATTATTTTCCGAGAGATTGTGACGATGGTCAGTAATAATTTGTCCTCCTACTGAATTAACTCTTTCTTATGAACAATTTGTTGCCTGAATTACAAGCAAATTCCTAGCTGCTCTGGCCAAAAGTGGAAAAATATTAATACTTTTAAAATGTTTCGATTTACAACTGCTTGCTTCGAATACAAACTGACTTCATCCTTAATTTGCTCAGAAATGGTGGAAATTTTGTTGATTCTGGTATCTCCTTGAGCATCATGCACTTTCTTGAACATTGAATCCATAAGGCTTCCCCTATTCCTGCTTGAACAAGACTTTCACGTGGCAATTCATCAGAATTTTTGCCAATTTTGCTTCCGTCAGAGTTAGCCAATATTGTCTCTACAAATAAGACAGCTTTTTTAGTTTCAGCTTCTGAAAATAAGTAGTGTTTAAATCTTGGATCAATGAATGTGGCTGCCAGGAGATGATCCATTGTCAAATCAAATCTTGCTCCAAGTTGTTTCAATAGCTCATCTCGAAATTGTTGGAGACCTGTTGGTGATTTGGACACTAACTCTTCCTTCAAAGTAAAAATGCAAGGATAGATCAAACTTATGCTGACATTGGAATCAGCACTCAAAACTGTTGTTGCTTCTGCTGTTGGTCTTAGAATTGGAATAGAAGCTTGTAAAGTTTGTGTTAATGGTTTTGGTGGATTACTTGCACATTTCTTTTTAACACCACATTCTACAAGTGCAAGAGAGACAGGAACAGAGTTTTGGTCAATCCATTCCAGCAAATAATATGTACTATTGAATCTAGTAATAACATCTAAAGGAGGCTTTGATTCCTTCATTCCTTGATCAGTTTGATATTTGGACAACATAGTTTGACCAACAGTTGATGAATGAAAAAAAGCCAGCAATCCTGTGAACATGACTGATTAGGTTCTGAATGATTTTTTGAGCATCTAAAGCAGCATTGATTGAAAGTTGCACACCAAAACCGAGCTTGAATTATCCACAAAAAAAAGCATTACTTTTTTTGAAAATATTCGAACATTCGAAAATTTAAAATAATTTCGAATCGAATTCGAATATTCTTTTAGTATTCGAAATTCGAATCGAATATCGAATATTCGCAGGTCCCTACTTTAAAGTCTTAGATTTAAAAGACCAAATTTTCATAAATATTAATTTATTAAACTCTTGCATTAATAATGCACGGGCATCCGCAGGGGGGTACATGATAGTGCACTTGCACACACCCCCCCCCCCTGGATTCTGAGTGAATGTACATCTACATAATACAAAAATAACAGATCTGGAAGATGTATTTCATTATTTTAAAAATGGCTAAAATGTGGTTACTCGGAATTCAGAGGCACGCTCATACATGGTTGGCCATCCATTCCATACACCTTATCTACTTATTTCTACTACTACATTAACCAGTGGAAGCACTACTTGTTCAGTTGCTACTTAGAAATTTATTGATTTGATTATGCGAAAAAATGGCTAGAATTTGGCTACTCAGAAGCCATGAGGGTGCAAGTGCACCCTTTTGCACCCCATGCGAGCGCCCATGCTTGCACCCCTATGGATTCTGTCTAAATCTACATCTACAAAAAAAAAAAAAACACATCTGGATGATGTATTTTATTATAAAATATTTTTGAAAAAAAATTGGCTACATGTGGCTACTCACAATTCATTCCATACGCCTGGGCTAATCTACTACTACATTAACCAATGGAAGCACTACATGTTCAGCTGCTACTTAGAAGTTAATTGATTTGGTGGTGCGAAAAAATTACTAAAATTTGACTACTCAGAATCCAGGGGGGTGCAAGTGCACCCCCTTGCACCCCCCTGCGGGCGCCCATGAATGCACATCTTTGAAGATCTGGCCTCTATTTATTGTAATTTAGATTGTTATCAAGTGTGGGCCTATGGCCTATAGTCTAATGAGGATGTGTAAAAACTGCACGGTATAATAAAGCAGTAATTTTTTTATTATTAGATGATTCACTTTCGGAAAAGAAAAAAGCAGCCGTTGCATCAGAACTTTAAATGATCTAAAATATCATGATGTCCGATTTTTATTTTCTCTTCTAGTTTCTGAGATCTAAACGGGTTAGATGGACAGACAGGCCACACAAAACTAATGGCGCCTTTTCCCCTTTCGGGGGCCGCTAAAATGTAGTTTTTTATTTTATCGCATGAACTGCAGTGGTGAACCATGGCTTTGGTACATTAAACTAAAGGAATATTTTTATGGGAAAGTTGTTTTTTTCTTGAGGCTTTGAATGAGAGATTGACCCTTTACAAAACAATTAGATCAATTAGAAAATCATTATATGACATTAGTTAGGCCAGGTTCACATTGAACTTCAAGATTCAGTTTCACCTATCCCTTGGTCTGCTGGACAGTTGGGGCACCACACAGGATCTGTCAACCTTCTTTCTCTGTCTTCTCTTTTATTAGCCTTTGATAGAATTTCATTCTGATATTTTTTCTGAAAATATTGAAACCTGCCTTTTTTTAACCTGCCTGAGTTGACCACTACTGGGGCCGATTGTTAGTTGTTGTTGTTTTTTTCCACAGAAACTGTCTTTGTAACCTTGTTTTCTAAAGATATACATTAACTCTCAAATTTCGGAATATAATCTTGAGAGTCGTCTTCGAAATACGCTTCCGGTGTATAGGTTTCTCTAAGTTTTCATGTTGAGTCAATGAAGAGTTTGCAAGGATAAATTGTAATAAAATAATGATCTCGTGAACTCAATGTTCGTACTTCCGTCAAACTTGAGTTTCCTGTAGACCAATCCATGGAATGACGTCATTTCCGCTGCTACTTTGTCTTCGGCATCTTTAATTTCACTATAAGACCTGAGAAGAAACAAAATGTCACTGGTTAAAGTACAGAGCGGCTCTCTCACAAAATATTTGTTTCAAATACGAACTCACAATTGGAAAGTTGTTAATTTTAGTTTGTCAAGTGTAGGAAAACTACTTTACCATCCAAGTTGTATCGAGCAGTTGGAGCATTGAGCGAAACTCCAAGCAAAACCAGGATACCATAGGTCTGTATCATATTTCTAAAATACACAAGAAAAAAAATAATATACGTACATGCAAATACACTAATATAGGAAAGAACACAAAAAACATAACCATACATCTGTTTTTTTTTTCCTATGTATAAAAATTTCAATAATAATCACTTATTGGTAAACAGAAAGGTTAATTTTTATTGATTGATTCGTGTTTTGTCAACGACAATGAAGAAGTACGCAAAATTGTAACTTAATCCAAGAGTGGGAAATGAGAGAAAAACGTTTTAAACACCAGGGGCTCTAAAATGTGGTTCGTGACTCCCTTGGGCCTTGGGGGTCGATTGACCATTTGCCAGGGGTCGCCTAACACCATCGAAAATCTGGATTGTTATTGTCGACTCTTCTATGTGTTGGGGGGGGGGGGTCGCGGCAGAGTTGGGGATTGTAAAAAAAAAAGGGTCGCCGAGCTAAAAAGGTTGAGAACCGCTGTTCTTAGGCATAAAAAAGGGGAAAAACTCCAAATATACAGCCTTATCCATCTCTATACACATAGGCGGCATTTATTTCCCTTTTATTTTATACCTAACAAAATAATCAATTACTAATATAACTTCTTCACTTCTTCAATGTAAAACAAAAATTAAAGGTGCATTCTTAATTCTTAAATACATTTTAAAATTTACTATGCTTAAGGATGAAGTATAAATGTTAGACTAAGACATGATTAAGAAGCAGGTAATAGAAAAGTCCAAAGTCCTGTAAAATAAACAAATAAAACCAATAGAAGGCTGTGTAAAAAGTAAAGATCTAGCAGAGATCTATAGGTCGGAGGATGTAAAGGTCATATGATTTCTGCGGCCCATGGTTAACGAGGGTGTCATGTGGCCATCACGATGACCAATCGCCTTTATTTTTCCCCAACTAATGTCAGATACCCATTAGAGCTGGGTGGACAGAGATCCTGAAAGTGAAAATCCCAGTCTTCACCTGGTTTCGAACCAAGGACTCCAGGTTCAGAAGCCGACGACCTTACCACCCAGCCACCGCGCTTCTATAGGTCTGTGAAGATTGATGATAAAGGTTAAATAAAATAATGATATTCTTATGTGACTTGGATTAAATTTTTTATCGTCCATCAGTGAGTTTTCATATTTTCATTTTTACTTTTCATAAAACAAAATAAAAATACCACCTCAATTTATACACCTCATTTTGCGATATCTGAAAAGAACATTCATTTTCCTTTAATTCAATATCAAAAACATTATTCTAAGATTGTAAATAAAAAAAGTTATACCATTTTAACTATAACATATTAGTGCACTCCGATCGGATGAAATCAATAATTCCGTCAGAACGCGGAAAATAATTACGGAGATAAAGAGTTAAATAAGATCTAGGACAAAAAAAAAATCCACGTCTTTCTGACAGACGTCTCTCGCTTCATCTCCACTTTGTCTAGGAAAATCTTTAGAGCCCTTTTCAAGGTCCGTACCTTCGGGGCTCGAAAAGACCTTCCTTCAGGGAATAGTACCAGGAAAAAGAAGAAGAGAACAACATAAAAAAATGGACGGGCCTGCCATAGAAAGAGCTTGTATCTAAAGCAAAAGGCAGAGAGAAAAGGAAAAAGACTGTCGACGAATATTGCATGGTGCCCCAAAGGTCTAACAGACTAAGGGATAGAGGGGGGGGGGGGAAGGGAGAGTGTCCAATCACTGGGTACATGTTTTGCCGTTGAAGCTGAATAGTGTATCGTAAAAAGATAATACATCTGTTGTATATTTTCATCTTCGGACTCGAAGACAAGCCTTATAATTATAATTTTAAAAAAATTCACTTAAACATTTTTAAACAAGAGATACGACATATGACCAATGACTTGTATATGTCTTTAAATTAAACCTCACGTCTTGTAATGTCTGTGCAATCAACTTAGATATGTGTCGTTCTTATTGTTTTGTGTTTCTAAACTGATCAACTATTGAATATTTAGATATTTTGTAAATTGGGTAGACGAATAAGAATAATACTAATATTCACACATTTCATTACTTGCCTCCTCGAGTCTCCGAACTATAGAGTCTTTAAGTGTTACAACTTCGAAGTAGAAATCTGTATTTGAAATACAAGTTTGAATCTGTAACAAGCTATATCATTTAATGTTTAAGTATTGAAAGGAAGTTATAGATTTTAAATAAAGTTTTATACATTGACCATTCTGTGGCATTTTATGTCTTCTAATGATATATAGTATTCCCTTTGCAACTTCTTGTGTGGCTAAAAAGGCCAAATCCTTGATACACAGCTGTGGTTGCAGGTTGGGCATATGAAATCACCAGGTGGAGCTGCATTTTCAGCCTTCTTTCTGCTTCTGTTGTGTATGGCATCTGCAATCCGAGACCCTTCTCTTATGCTCTCTTTCCATGTGGATCTATCCAGTGCTACTTTTTCCATTGACCATAGACATAAATTAATATAGACTGGCCGATAAAAGAGTTTTATGAAATAATAATTTGTGACTTGCAATTTTGTGTACTTTATTTATGTCTATTAGTTTTATTTAATCTCTAAGAATTAAGATCTTGCAATTTTTTAATTTTTAAGAATTCAGAAATCAGAATACAATAGATCAGTGATTCCCAAAGTGGTCCCTGTGGACCCCCAGGGTTCACGAGGACTTCCAAGGGGTCCACGAAAGTTAAAAAATAGAATTTGGGGTCCATGACATGCAAATGGGGGTCCACGAGAGTGGATCTCATTTAAGAAGGAATTGAGTTTAATATAAATCTCACATTAATGAAATCACCTTTTATATCATACAAATAAACATTATTTATACTTTATTATAGCTAGGCCATTAAATTTTTATTGTATTATTGGAATGAAAAACATTTTAAATCTTAATACCTCATTTAAATAGCTTAATTTGGTCTAGCGATAACTAATATTTAACATGGCTGAATCTGAACCACCTAAGCTTGAGGATCGTTGGAGACAAAGCCACCCTGATAAGATTTGAAAAACTATTGAACACTCCGTGATTAAGTTGAGAAGAGATCTACAATTAACAAAATATTTGCTAAATATTTGATACCACCCTAAAAAAGATAAAATTTGCAAAACTTTCAAACATTCAACATTAAATTCAGAATACACCCACAAAATCTGTCTTTGACCTGACATTGAGAAGTTATGATCATAGTAAAATACTGAAAACCTTACACGTAGGAAAATTATTGATTTTACCAGCCGTTGAAGAAATTTTAAAAACTCTTACACAAACTTATATCATTAAAAAAATTTCATGCTTGGGTTTTGGGGGCTGGTGTCTTGTTTTGGGCATCTCGATGAAGAATGCAATTTGAAAGACATGGTCGGCATTCTCTGCGGACAATCCAAAAGGGAAAATTTCAATGGTCCCGATTTTGAGCTTCCGAAAAAAAAATTATCATTTCTATGTATAGTTCTGATGTGAAAAATTATAGGTGGTCCTATCGGGATAGTTTATAATAGGTCTTTCTTGTATATCGAATTAAAGCTTAACTGTCCATTTCTCGTTTTTACAATTCACTATTAGTTTCTTAATTTCTTCCGGATAGAGTGCGATGTTCAACTGTGTATTTGTTTTGTCACATTTGACAAGTGTGTCAGCCTTCTATTTCCTGCTATTTAAACATTGAAGAACATTGCTATTGCTGCTGTTTTTTTAGCTTTACAAGGTCACGCAATATGTTTTGTAAAAAATCTTTTGGGTGTTCCTTCAGATTCTGTAGATAATTACATCCTAAGCCCAAACCTCCCGACGGAAGATGCGAGCAGACAAGGTGACCACCAAACGTCAGTCCAGGCATCATGAGTTGTTTTATTTAGGAGGCATCAGAGTTTGTCAAGCTTTGAAGGACTATTTTTATATAAGACTGGAAAAAAATTTAACTGTTTGGTGAACTTTGCTGATTCACTAGCCTGATATCTGTTATCTCCAGTGCTCCTATTTCTTCTCTGTAGTTGTCATTGAGCTGATTAGTTATAATGATCTTTATTTTTAAATTATTTTTTCTCCATTGGGCCATTCAATGAGTATTCCAGCTTCTTCGTGTTAATAATTTTTTTTCTAAATAAAATAAATAAATTCAACTTAAAATGTAGCTTTAAACTACTTTTTCACTCCTCGTGTCACTGGTTGGAAATTATTTAAACAAAATGTGTAATTTGAAATTGATGAAATTTCAAAAATTCAATATTACTTAACAGGGGGTCCACGGAAACCAGAAAACATGTCAAGGGGTCCACGAGACAAAAAGTTTGGGAACCACTGCAATAGATATTCATGTTTTCAAGTTATAATAATAATAATAATAATAATAATAATAATAATAATAATCTTTATTGTCCGTAAGGAAATTTGTCTTACAAATTGTGCATTACACCAAATAAAACATCAAACTAAAAAAACATTCATACCTGACTCATTCAAAATTTACATGTGAAAAAATAGTTTATGTTTATATCAAATTATTTCTATTCAATGATTTCACCGCCAGGGGAACAAAAGAGAGCTTGTGTCTGTTAGTCTTCGCTATCGGTGTCTTGTATCTCTTTTGTGATGGTAAAATCACAAAATCCTGACCCAAAGGGTGATTTTTTATTTCCAGAATCTTTTTAGCTTTTTTGTGAATGTTTGTCTCAAACAGCTGACCAAATGAGGTTTGGTTTTTGCCAATAACTTTACCAGCAGCATTTAGAATTCTTTGGAGTTTCTTTTTATTTCTAATGCTCAGATTGCCATACCAGTTTGTCATATTAAAACTTAAAATATTGCAGATGTGGGAGTGATAAAACATAACACTAACATTAAAAGAGGACAGTTTTCTCAGTAATCTTAATCTTTGCTGCCCTTTTTTGCTGATATAATCAGTATTTGCAGTAAAATTTAGTTTATCGTCTAGGATAGTACCAAGGTATTTAAAAGTTTGCACTATCTCAATGGTCTCTCCAGCAACAGAAACAATTTTATTTTCCTTCTTTTCCCTACGAAAATCAATTATCATTTCTTTAGTTTTTTTGACATTTAAAAATAAAAAAAATTATCCTTACAGTATTTCTCAATGTGTTCTATTTCTCTGAAATACTCATTTACGTCTGTGCTTTCTGAGAGCAGGGCAAGAAGAGCCGCATCATCAGCGAATTTAGTGAAGGAGCAAAAAGGACTATCTGACTGAAAATCATTAGTGTACAAAATAAACCACAACGGAGACGTCACAGCCCCCTGGGGTGCCCCTGTGTTAACTATGCGTGCATTTGATACTACCTTGTTTACCCTAACCCTCTGAGGTCTTTGTGTCAAAAATTCGTTTGCCCATAGTATTATATATGGACTAATCTTTAACGTTTTCATTTTGTCTATAAGTAAATGAAGTTGAATAGTATTAAAAGCAGATGAGAAATCAATAAATAACAGTCTTACATAAGTGTTAGGTTAGTCCAGGTGTTTGTAGACACAATTTAAAATACTTAGAATGGCATCGTCTACACCTTTACCCTTTTGGTAAGCAAATTGTAAAGGGTCCAACTTTTTACAAAGATCATTCAGAAGAAACATTTTAAGTTTTTCTAAACATTTAGACACAATTGAAGTAAGTGAAACAGGTCTAAAGTCATTCATTTCCTTTGGTTTGGAATCCTTTGGCACAGGAACAATTATGGACGACTTCCACACAGATGGTATCTCGTGGTTTAATAATGAAGTAGAAAAAATCTCAAGGAAAGGTTCAGCTAGTTGTTCAGCACATTCTTTTAAGATTCGCCCTTGTATACCATCAGGCCCAGCAGCTTTCATTGGGTTGACTTTTTTGAAAATATTGCGGACTTGCTCTTTAGTAATAGCTAATTCAAAGCAGTTGTTAACTTTGACATCTTCCAGGGCTCTGAGTTTTAGATCATTATAATCGTTAGTGTCAAAACGACAATAGAACTCATTTAGCTCGTTGGATAACGTTTCGTCGTCTCTTGTAGCAAGATTATTTTTACTTTTAACTTGTACTCCTGCCATTTGTTCATGATACCCCACGCCTGTCTCATGTCACTTGTCGTAATTGACTCTTCCAGCTTGGTGCGGTAGTTTCTCCTGCCTTCTTCAAGAGCGACGTTCTGAAAACGTTGTGCTATTTTCCTTTCCTGCCTGTCGCCACTCATATATGCTCTTTTCTTTTTGATTATTTCCCGTTTTATTTGTGCAGAGACCCATGGTTTATTGTTGGGGTATATTTTGATACTTTTAGTACTGATGCACATGTTTTCACAAAATTTAATGTAATTTGTCACAGCGTCAACCCATTCTTCCAGATTTGAGCTTGTCTCTCTAAACAAATTCCAGTCGGTGCAGTCTAGATGATTCTAGTGGTGGCTTTTCACGAGATGTGAATGCCTCTTTGATGTTACAGTAACATAAGTCCAGAGTTCTGCTCTCTCTTGTTGGGCACGAGATGTGTTGGTAGAAGGTCGGTAGGTTAACCTTCAAGGTGCATTTATTAAAATCACCCAGTATAACTACTGGTGCGTCCGGCGACCCAGTCTGAAACTCATGCACTACGTCAGCGATGATTGCGACTTCCGTCTTGGCTGTAGGCGGAACATAAACCAGGATAATGTAAATAGCACCAAAGTCTCGGGGCAAATAAAAAGGTCTCAATGAGAGCGCCAGTAGTTCTAGATCAGTTACAAGAAGTTATTTCCTTTTTCCAGTCTATATTTATTTATGTCTATGACATTAACTTATATATTGTATCTAGACTGGAAACCGGAAATAAATCCTTCTCCGCCAATGACGGATTCAAAGACTTATCTATAAATAGATTTCTATTTACGTTAACTCTTTTTTTCAGGCTCTAGGGGGGAGTCGCCCAAATCAATATTTTCTGTCTTAGATAAGTAATGATCTTTAGTTTTAATAGTTTAGAAATAATGCACAATCATTCACGCAAATATATGAAACAAAGCCGTTTCCTGTTTGTTTCCATTGAGATAATGTTTCAAAAATCCTAGATGGAAATAATTCATGTTGATTTAAATCATCTTATGTACATTTAAATAGATTGATTACCTAGATCTTTCTATATTATTTACGCATGTTGTAGCCAATAATAATTATGAATCGAGATTACTCTTATTTTTTATGTTTAATTACTATATCTAGATCTAAAAATTAAATTATATGTTACATAGGTTAAGGTTGAAAAAAAAAGCAACAATTCTGCTTTTAACTACTTTACAAAACAACGCATTGATCCAATATAAAACAAATTCACGACATTTTTGTAGTTTTAAAAAGTCTTCATGTCCAGTCTAGATATAATATATAAGTCTATGGTTTTATATAATTTTTGATAATCAGGACGGTATTATTACTAAATAATCATAGTATTGGGTTAAGAACACAAATGTGGATATCACGTAACCATTAATGGCAAACCACTAGAAATTGTGGATTATATTATTTTTGCTATCTTGGCTCCATCATATCCATCGATGCTCTACTGGATAAATACATTAACAACAAAATAGCCAAAGCAATGGGCACCATGCGACGGTTGCAGAAAAGAGTGTGGGACAAGACATTGCTGACTAACAATACTAAAGCCTTAGTCTACCGGATCTGTGCGATGAGCACTTTGCTATACTGAAGTTAAGCATGGTCAACCTACTCATGGCAGGAGAGCCGCTGGTCGCCCACTTTTACGGTATACAGATGTATGCAAACGTGACATGAAGCTTTTCAATATCGACACTAGCCCTTAGAAAAAAAAGTAGCACTGCATAGATCCACATGGGGAGAGAGCATAAAGGAAGTGTCTCGGATTGCAGATGCGTACACAACAGTAGTAGAAAAAAGTGCTGAACGGTGACGTGTTGCAGGTGGATACCTGTCGCCTCTAAAACTGGGAGCTTAAAAGAGTTAAGTTTCGTCAAGCTACAGAGGCCCAACCTGTGACCGCAGCTGTGCATCAAGGATCGGCCTCTTTAGTCACACAAAGGGAAAAGATCGTCTCTCGAGACATAAAATGCCACAGACAGAATAGTAGTAATAATAATTTTATTTATAGAGTGTGGTCAACAAAGATGATGTAGGCACATGGTGCTATGATAGCATTACAAACATAAACACAAGATTTAAAATGGCAAACCAAGTTAAAACAGGTCATAATGTTATTGGTTTTTTTTTTATACAGTGAAGCGTGACAAGGAAATAAATGATTTGCAGGAATTCAGAAGAATTAGATTCAACCTACAAATTACAGAAACAGGATTATTTTATTTCCAGCATGTAAGTTATACAAAACTAGTAATGTCACTGGAGAAAATGTCTCAGCTATCCAACTCCTAAACGGATGTGTCTCAAAAAGCTTCGGATAAGTCTGGATTAGACATTAAGCTTGGCAAAACTGCTGAAAATGATAGAAACAACTAGAACGTACGGGGCAGCCCATGATTCATTTATCTAAGTTCAAGGAACTTGCCTTTTAAGAGTAACCTTTAAATTAGGGACCTGCGAATATTCGATATTTGATTCGAATTCGAATATAAAAAGAATATTCGAATTCGATTCGAAATTATTTTTAAATTTTCGAATCTTCGAATATTTTCCAAAAAACCAAAATTGGCAAAAATTCTGATGAATAGCCACGTGAAAGCCTTGTTCAAGACAGGAATAGAGGAAGCCTTATGGATTCAATGTTCAAGAAAGTGCATGATGCTCAAGGAGATACCAGAATCAACAAAATTTCACCATTTCTGAGCAAATTAAGGATGAAGTCAGTTTGTATTCAAAGCAAGCAGTTGTAGATCGAAACAGTGATCCTCTTCAGTTTTGGAAAGAAAGTATTAATATTTTTCCACTTTTGGCCAGAGCAGCTAGGAATTTGCTTGCAATTCAGGCAACAAATTGTTCTTCAGAAAGGGTTAATTCAGTTGTAGGACAAATTATTACTGACCATCGTCACAATCTCTCGGAAAATAATGCTGAAACTTAGATTTGGGCCAAAATAAATGAAGATCTACTTTTTTAAAAGGCCTTCTTTGCAATTTAATTATTGCTAACTTCTTGTGTTTCAGTATTAAATAAATATAATATAATAAAAATTTTGAATTAGAAGTTTTATTTTACACTTGTTGGTTGTCAAGTTTTTTCAAGAATATTCGATTCGAATTCGATTCGAAATTCGAATATTTTCTGATATTCGATTCGATATTCGATTCGAAAAAAATTCCTGATTCGCAGGTCCCTACTTTAAATGTATGTATGCAATGTCTGCCTAGACAGAGGGAGCCATAGATATAGAATTAAATAATTCTACCGTGTGGATTTTTGAACAGCTGTGTCAGAATTTGTCGACTTTTACAGATGGTGTCACGTGATTTCTTTAGTGCAACAGGTGTTGGTATTGAAAGAAGGTCTTCCACTTTTGCCACAATATGGTGACATTTTTTGCAAAGTAGGTCACCTGTAAACATTGGTTTGATGTCATGAGGACTACAAATTGAAATATTTGTTATTTAAAACGTAAAACTGTAAAATAAGATTAGATAGAGAGATAGATAGATAGATATCTATCATTCATATCTATCGATAGATAGATAGACAGACAGACGGACAGACAGACATACAGACAGACGGACGAACGGAGAAAAAGGCATACAAATGGAAAATATAATTGAAATTTTGTACGATAAATACGCCTAATAAAAATATACTTACGTTACAATATATAGTATGTATCTCGATTATCGTTCACACATCAGTATCAGTTTCGGCCATTGCATATTGTACTTAATTTTACTAAATTTGCACGTCTTTTTAAATAGAATGAATAATGAGCTGAGGTGTCAGGAGAACGCGTTTCTGGTTGTGAAATACGCAAGAAAGCGATTGGTGTCGGAGTTCTGCCCCGAATCACGCTGGGGGAGCTTACAGCGCCCCAGACCTCTAGCTGAAAAGGAAAGTGCCACCAACGTGATTTTTTTTTGTTTTTGCCGAAGTTTATACATAAGGTTTGGGTTTTTGGCGTTAGGTTTAGGGTTTGGAAGGATATCCCCTATAACTTAAACCTTCTGGATCCGCTCGTGTTTTAAATATACAAATTATTATACATTTGTTTAAATCCTTTTTTGGATTAACAGTTTTAAGTTTTCGTCTATTAATCTACACAATTTCGTTCCGGTCTTTGTTTAATTGTATTATTTATGTGTTTAATAATTTAATAAATGATTAAAATATGTACTTTCTATTCTTACCAGTACTGTGTTCAGAATCAACAATTTTAAGCGGTGTAGCAAAGTCAATGTCGTCCAGAGACTGAGGAAAAAAAGCCATTTGTCATTTTAAACATGTTTATATTTGAATATCATTAATATGTATAAATAAATATATTGTCTAAGCATAGCCTGGCTATCTATGAATTGCAAGTAGTCTAAACATTACTTAATTTAAGTAATTAACAAAATAATTAATCAAAACAGAAATTAGATTTGACTATGAGCTACAGATTTATGTCACCATGTTTTTTTAAATTGCCGTTTGATGACATTCGCAAGGCCAAGTTTGGGTATAAATACAGATAATAAGTGAAATTTAAGAGTTTGTATTAGAAAATAAATTCGTCTCTGCATTTTATTTAGTCTAAACTATGTACAGAAATACTTTACGACACTTTCGTGTAGCGACGTCATACAGTGAATCATAAAAATTTTATTTCTGACATAGATCACGCTTAATAGCAAGAATTACCAAACGCTTCAATCTATCTACGAGAATTATTGACCTCAAGTAATTCTTTATAAGTTCGAGGCGCAAGAAGCTTCTTTCACCAGATTCCACAAGTACGGGTAATGCATAATGCAGTTTTTATTTATATCGCGTAGGATTGGCTTTTTTTTTTATTGAATGACACCCCAAAATGACAATTTTTGTTTATATATTTCATGAGATTTTTATGAGTTTTCAAAAGATTTTAATAATTCCAGATATTTCCATGATTTTTTCGGATATTTTGCTATTTCGGGAGATTTCCAGGAGCTCCTGGTAAATCGATAGGAGGCCGCGGGAAATCTGTTATAAGTTATAAAACGGTTTAATTTAATAATCTATACACTTAGAACGAATTCGGGTCCTATGAAAGTGCGGGACCTACTGCAGTTCGAAAGGTTGCAGTGGCCTAAGGCCGGAACTGCAAAATAGCAGAGATATGCTACGCCGCCGGTCGACTAGTAACTTATTAAGTGACTGCATTTTATGACGGCTCTTTACTGACTGTTTTTAATGACTGCTATCGACCAGCAAGTTAGTTCAAGGTTAAAAGTGTTCACTTTGTTTATCGTGTGGTATGAACTACACACATGTCAAAATAGGATATCAACTATATGGCACAAACTCTGAGGTTGTGACACTTACAAATAGATTGTTGTTATATAAAGATATTTATAAACACACCTCGGCCCCAATGAAAAAAACTTACTGAAATACCCAACTTTTTAAGTAGTTAGTTATCGAATTTAAATGCAGCTTTGCTATAACTACTATAGATCAATACTACAGATCAATAAGCATATTTTTGCTTTCATAACAAGTTTTTCTAATATGAAGCACAGAATAGTTATAATTAGAACGAATTCAAAATACTTAAAACCTAATGCGATTTTAATTATTAAAACATATTTTAACTTACTATAGCGCTGTCCGTTTCCAAAGTACAGTTGCTACCTAAATTATAAAGGAAAAACAAAATCGAGTATGATATTTTTGTATGTAGAATCGCCGCATGTGTCTATACCTTTCTTTTTAATGATCTTAAGCAATACTAACTAAAATAAAGATGTGACAATGTAGCTAACTCTTTGACTCCGGATCAACGCTCATTCCGTTGATTTTAAAAAGGGGGAAAAAGGACGGACCAACGCTAAAATCGTCGGCTATTTAAAATATATTTTTTCGTTTCTATTTCTCCGATTCGTGTTATTTATTGCTTAATTTTTTATCTAGAATAGTTTCCCTTTGCTAAACATCCGGATTTGCGTTCATTCAACATGTTTTAAGAGATTATAAAGTGATTAAATTCATTTTTTTCTGTGTGCGTATTTTATTTTACATGGACCCTCAACCAGGGCCATCTAAACTTTGTAGATCTAAATATTTCTTTGATGAAGAAGTAAAATAATTCACATGACAGTGATTTTGTTTTATCTGATGGTGATTTTTTTTTCTAAATCTAATGAATTCGATCTAGATCTAGTAAATTAATGTATAAAATTTATAGACCTAGGGCTAGGTCTAGTAATGATGAAGTTTAGCTGATGAAGCAGCCTTCCCCCATATAAAGTTCATTGTAGATCTAGAGCTAATTTAGCTGTCTCTATATCATCTAGATCTAAATTTAATCAGATAGAGGTCTACTCTATATCTAGGCACTGAAACAGAACAAATTCAGATTTTTCCACCAATAAATGTGGGTGTCAACCTGGACTTAGTCTAATGAGCTGGACTTTTTCGTTAAAGTAGTGACATTGGATTATTAGTTCCAGTTTATTATTTGTTGTGTCTATTGCTGTTTATTCTATGGTGTTATGTATATAAATGGATAAAAATGAGGAAAAAAGTTCTCTAGATTCGATTTGGACAATAAAATTCTTACAACGTGCACTAAGTTTTTCATTTTTTAATTTTATATTCAAAACCCAAATTTACAACAACAACATGATTAGCATACTAGAAACCTTAACAAACAGAAAGAACATCCATTTCTCTTTAATTGTATATCAAATTTATTATTTTCCAATAATAAATAACAAATAGTTATACAAGTTATATCGAAGCAAAGTAGCGCACTCCAAAATGGTGGAAAAATTAATTCCGTCCAAAAGTGGAAGATAATTCCGGAATAATTCCGGAGTCATAGAGTTTAGATACATCTCAACAATAAGACTATGTTTTAATTTCAGAGTAATACATTTACTACTTGAGTCCTTCAGAATATCTACTTCTCTTGTCTTTTCCCTCAGTTGTTCTTGACATTCATCTAATAATAGAAAGAGTAAAGAGTACATTTTTATCAGGAATTTGAAGCAAGGGGGGTTAATCGCCGATAGCAGAATTACATTGCATATCTTAATTCTTAAGTTTCTTCATTATGTCTCGCTTTTTGAGTGTCACATATGCCATTCTGAGTTGATTTCTGTGTTGGTATTGCACGAGAGTTATTTTTAGCTTTTCTTTGTCTTGATAGAAATTAAAATCTATTGGCTAGAAGTTGCATCAGTCGGTTGCATCAGTCACATGACAACTTCCGCCCAGAGACTGTAATTGCGTGAGATTTTCAGTCTGTGCTTGAATGTCTTACTGAAAGGTTGTGTATTCTAACATCTCTAAGTTTTATTAAGAAAGAAGCCTTTGTTATGTTATTATTTCATTGTTGATCTACTATTGTACATAGCTGTACTTACGTTTTATTCAAATAAAGTTCCAGAGTTTCGTTTTCTACAAAGAATCTTTTACAGTGAATTCTAGTTCGACATTAAATTAATTATTTTAATAGAAGATTGAATCCCCGGCATCACAAGGACATTACATCATTCAACATCGAATTAACCTTGTGACATTGAGCAATAGTAATGATCAGTTCAAATTGCTTTTTTTTTTTATTCAACCTTAAACGATGCAAAAGCTGCAATGCAAAGAAGAATATTAGAACTGCGCTATAAGCGTTCATCGACAGGTTATCGTTCGCGACGTAAAGCAATTCATAAGTTATTGACAGCTTTTTGTTTGATCGAACGTAGGCAGGCACGGGACTGACGTATAAAGTTAACAATGTGTACAGTAAATACTTTGTTCACGTGTTTAGTTTCTTATTTTTTTATTTTATGAAAAACAACTTACTGTGAATTTAATATCAGTTAGGTCTAGGGGCCCGAATGGGGTAGGGGGGAGTTCTTTTCTTTATTATCACAAGAAAGTTGAGGATTCGACTTTAAGCCATTAGTGGCAACTTGCAAAAAGTCCTACTGGCGCCCATGTCTGTTACTAATTTGTTTACAAGACTGATCGAAACTAATTGATACAATTCTATTCTATGGCCTCCGTCAGTCGCGAAGCGACTATGGATCATCTCATGGAAATGAGATGAATGCCTGGGCATACGCTGTGGTCGGAAGATGTCGCCCACACATCAGTTCCCCCCTCTCCACGCGGCTGATGTATCCAAAGGAACGTCAGTGCCGATACAGTTTGGGGTCAGCAGCGTCGCAGGTTCTGCCAGAGTGTAGCACTGGGTGCTGCAAACTGCCTTAGGGTCGCCAGCTCCTGATTTTTCCTCAGGGTTGACTCCCGAATCCTTTCCCTTGATTGGGTATAGCTGCAAGGCAGCAGATGTTTGAATTCAGAGTTTTCCTTCTCCTAGGTGGGTAGCCACCCATGGCTAACGAGCCCCTCCTACCCGAAGCTTACTGGTTAAGGCGCTAGTTACTCGCCTGTGCCCCTTCTCCTGTTAGTAAGAACAGTTCCGCCGGACTCAATATCGGAACCACACGTGAAGGCCGGGAGTCGGACATGTTGTCAGAGGCTATTTGAGACGCATGCAATTTGGAAGCATTTTATAGGTAGTGGAGTGCTTACATCCATTACCACTTCCGGCAATGACAACCTTGCTACTTTTAATACAAGATTTTTTTTAGTATTTTTTAATATATTTTTCTTGTTTCACTAGTCCAAAACAGACATTACAAAAATAACGAGATCTAGGTTTTTATACTTAGCAGTTCCCTGAGCCGCTTGATTTCTTTCTCGGAGATAGTTTCCTTCTCCCGTTCGGTGTCTGAAAGTATACAAAAATGTGTACGATTGTTTAAAAAGGTCAATATAGACATCTGTTTCTTGCAAGTCTAGATCAGAATGAAAATGGCCGGATCATAAGACTGATTATGTGACTAAACTTAGCTGAACTTGATGTGCCATTTCATTTGGTTTAGATGTATATGTAATCATATATATGTAGACATATTACCTAGTGCAACAAACTAGTGCAATAATTAACAAGTAGGCCACCACGTGAATCAATGACACTAAATCAAGTGTGAAGCTTGGTCGAGAGGCTAAAGTGCGGCTTGAGCTTGCCTTGGCTTGGCTACCTAGAATGGGGCTCAAGGTTCGACACCCGACTCGGGCAGAGTTGTGTTTACTGAGCGCCCAAAGGCAGCACGGAAAACCAACTCCTAGATACCCCCTCCCCCCACTGGTCCACAAATAAGATTGGACCAAAGCGCTCTGAGCATGCTATAAGCATGAAAGTAGCGCTATATAAAAGCTATAATAATAATTTAGCGAAATACTCAGAATGTGTCAAGTGTTTCGTTTAGGAAAAGGTTTAGGAATCACCGGCTTAAGGTAATAGTAGGGTGTTATCACAACGATACAATTATTCGAATGAACGAGACATGAATACAGGAACGAGAAAGAGATAGAAGGTGTGCATTTTTTATTAAAAAATCAGCAATGTTCCCTCACTTTCATCACCCAGTTCCTACCACCTAACATAGGACCACGGTTGTAGTCAGCCCAACATTTGTAATCATAGCTCAAAATATACATTAACTCTTTCTCTCCGTAATTATTTACCACATTCTGGTGGAATCAACGTTGGTATCATCGATTCGGTGAGAAAGAGTTAAGAAACCTTAAACCATAAAATAGGATAGCAATGTTGTTGAAACCTCATCAGGGACTGTGAACAAATTGTTTATCCATTTAGAATTTCTTGGAATATAAAGTCAGTAGCATTAATGTATAAAAGCTATAACTAATTGAGTGGTGTATGGTATAAGCAGACAATTTCTACACACCCAACTTTGACTTTAAGATAATAACTTGCTTTCTGAGTTCCTCAATAATTTTGTTTCTTTCCGCTGCAAAAAAAAAAATTGCACATGTGTAAGAACACGATGAAATAATGTGACAAAGTGTTCTATAAGTGTAATGGAACCCATTCACCAATCGAATAATATTGATAAAACAATGAAAAATACGTATCCCGTGACAGCCTTTAAAAATTACATATTTGTATAGAAGATACATAGAATCACGTGACTAAACGTTGTTTGTTTACTGTTGGTGAATGAGGTCCATTATAACAAATGTCTAATTTTTTGTTGATATTGTTAGTAAATTCAACAGGGTACATTTCATGCTTTTCCAAACTCCATTGATTAATCTTACCAACATCTTTTCTTAGATTTTCAGTCACAAAACTTGAGTCGTTGGATGAATGATTGCCTTCTGATCCATAGATAAGAAATAAAAAATCACTTTTGATTTTAAGCTATATTTTTAAAAAATATCAATACACTATCCCAAATTAATAGAATTTGTATTTTTTTTTACACATGGCTTAAAATATATGGATAAAAACTATTTGTTTTAGCTACGTTACTTCGGTTAAAAAATTATAAAATGACTTTTATTTTAAACTCTC
>JADKLZ010010686.1:301-13088 GCA_021533235.1 Biomphalaria straminea | reverse complement strand
ACGTTGAGAATATTTTATTTTATATCCCCTTGAAAAACAAATTTGAAGGCTCCACCTCCCTTTTTAGCAGGACGTCGCGCTCTTTTGAGAAAACATTTTGTACCCCTCGCAGTGACATTTAACCTGTTAACAACTATAAAGTTATTGTATCCTATTTCAACATCATGGACGTCTAGCTAGAAATCTCTGTACCTGCCCTTTGACCTGCATTGCTTACCAAACATGGGGCTCACGCTGGCCACCTACGAGTGTGTGTGGAAACACAAACTCCCTTTATTTTTTTATTTTTTTTACCTCTATGTAACGCTTTGTCTTAGTGTCTAAACGTTTTTCTTATCTTTTAAAGCTGAACAAGGGGTACGGGGAAACCTTAGTGCAACTTCGTTGGCTACTATTTTGTAGCATTGAGCCGGGATGCTGTGAGATAGGAAACTTAACACCTTGAGCGCACGGCTTTCAGATTCTAAAAGTATGTGCGTTAGGTAAAAATGTAGGTAATTAAGTGAAGAGAAATGAAGTCCTCGCTACGCACTCCCCGCGCCATTGTTATGACATCTTACCCCAACCTTGGCGATTTGCTTGTGGCGAGTTTAAGGTTTAGTGGAAACCAAATTGTTTCTCTTTGACCCGACCTTGCCTCTGATCCTTCTCTCTTTAACATTCCACAGTCTCTGATTATTTCACTCAGCTAAACCATTTCCTTAGTGGCGGTCTTAGCCTCTTTTTTTTTTCTGTATAAAGGATGATCGGGGGACTTGTTTTACCCTGTGTTTGAAAATACTTTGTATTCTTCGTGCACTATTTTAGTCCGTGTTTTGGTAATTATGACATAGGAGTAGGGTCTAGCAATTCGATCAGGCAGACAAAAATACAGCATTAGCCTCCAGCGGGAGAAAACATGCTTAGTAGAAGTCAAGTGAAGCGCATGGGTGTTAAACTCAATGGGTATGGTTCCAATCTCCCCAGCTTAGTCTTAAGATCATTTCATGTTATGAAAACGCCAAGGCATTTTTTGATGCTTGTTTCAATGTCATTTCTGGCAAAGGGTTATCCAATTTCATTGCTGACCACATCAGATGGAGTGGCGCTCTGGGTTAAAACTCTTTGTTAAATATTACAAATAAGATGGCTTTTGCGGCTGTTGGAGTACATGCATATTGTTTTTTTAAGTCATAACAACTATTTTTTTTTTAAGTTGTCACAGTATTTAATTCAAATATATTTGGTGCCGACTTCTTGAACGTTTATCGTTACACATCACGAAAATACTGTTCTGTTATTCATGTATTTATGTTATAGTTTTGGACAGTGCTAGGTTTGTCTACTTAGAACTTTTTTCTAACTAAATCTATGGTTCGCTTTCTCGTTTTTGACTCCAGCTACGTTAAAATATTCACGGTTCACTGCTTTGTTTTCGTGTATTTTTTTGTTGTCCCTCCTTACCGCTTTCTGGCGTGAAGTCTCCCTCCCCCCTCTCAGTAGCACAGGATGGTGCACTTGGCCACCTTGACATCCTCTGCTCCCCAGGAAGCTGTCTACCTGCAACAGTGCTGTACCTGCAGCAGACGTGGGACTTGAGCAGTCGATTGCCACCTCAGTTCACATTCATCATCACATCGTTAGCCAACAGAGACTGGTCTGACATACTCGCTGATATCTCGATCTGTTTGTTATACGCTTTTTGATTGGTTTCTTTTTTTTGCTTGCCGTCTTTTATCCTACCTGATTGGATGTAATTAAGAATATGGTTTAATTTCTCGTATCTAACGAATGAATACGGAGAGTTTAATGTATCTCTTATTTTTTAAAGGCGCTACGAAGTGAAATATCCACTTTTTATTTGTATAGAACAAATGAAAGGGTTTGAGGGTATTTTCGAAATGGTAAATGAAAGTCTGTTGTTAAATGGAATGTAAAAAAAAGAGGTTCATTCATTGTATAGCGCATACTCACCTCAGATCACACGTTAGAGATGCAGTATTATTGAAAAAAATTAAGTTCCTTCTCTGGCACTGCCAGGGTCGATAGAGAGAAACACAATTATTATTATTATTGTTTTACATGTTTTGGACTTTCCTCCAGAAATGATGATTACCTCCAAATGTCTTTCCAGGCCACAAAGATTAGGGAGGGGGGCTCGAACGCGGGACCGACGGACGATAGTCAGAAGTGCATACCACTTAGGTGGGTTACCTAGGGAGAATCACCGTTATTCAATGTTGTGTGGTTCTTTAAATATTCTTGTTTCAGAATTCTCTCTTTTGGTTTTAACAAGAAAACTCATTCAACCAGCCTACTTTGTAGACGTTCACTGTGACCCGTAGACCATTTGGGCCCCACAACTCCTTGTAGACATAACGGCTGATTGGCCATGTCGACATAATTCTTTGTGGATGAGTTTGTAAGGGAGTGAGAAGTTTGAAGACGTTTGTTAACACTAAATCAAACAAAAAGTTCTCCCCCCCCCTTTTTTTTTTTTAATTTTGTTTTTCCATTTTACACTTGCAAACAATTCGAGATTTTTTTTTCAGACTATTAATTCCTTGTTTTGTTGATAGTTTGATTATTTTTTATTTGATTTTACGTTGTTAAAAGTGCACATCAATTGATTTTTTAAAAATATTTAGTTTATCAATACTTCTGTTTATGAAAATTCACTTTATGAATATCTCTTATAAGAATGTCAGGAACACGATATTATCTCTTAGGGACAAATCGTTTTATTACTTTTATGTTTTTTTAAACCTTTGAATTTTCAGTTTTTGTAGTTTAATAAGTTTTTTTTTTTTTTTCTTTCGTTTTATAGTTTTCAAGGTTTCAAAGAACTAGTGAACATTGAACAACTTCAGATTCTACTTCAATTCAGGACATCATTAGGTTAGTAGTAATTAAGACTGCACGTATGTGTGGATAACGGATATATATGTGTGTGTATGTATTTATGTATGAATGTATGTATCTATGTGTGTGTGGGTAATAATAAGGCTTTTTTTTTTCAATGAGGATTGCAAATGCCATGTGTCTACGCTGCCCCTACATATTTTACCAAACCTGACGCAGGGATAACCTTTGTCCGGCCGGTGTTCGATTTAGTTTCTCTTTTCGCCGTTTACATCCATTGAATAAAGCGCAGATGAAAAAGAAAAATATATTGGTCTAAAAATGAAATTCATATAATATTGGCTTTCAGGTAGTATAACACTTTGAGCCTACCTACATTTTAAGAAACGCAAACAATCTGTCATATTCTCGAATCCCCTTCCACATACATGAGCAGCTGACGTATGATACTGGGTATTTCGGATTCGAAAGTACACTAGTTTCGAGAATCAACTGTAATTCTACATCTTATAAGGTACGCGACGAATTCAAAGTCAGTATCTCTCTGTGCATCTGTCTCGTTTAAATCATATGATATAGTGCTCTTAGATTGTACCATCGATTTAAGTACAAGTTTTTTTTTTGTAACGTACTGTATGCTTACGGCTGACCCATTGTGCCCTCCTACGAGTTACTGTCTAAAACATAAACCAAAACGCCAAAATTGTGTGTGTGTGTGGTAATACATTTTCTCCCCTTGCTTACCGTTCTGTTTTCTTATATCTTCTTTTGTATTTCTATTTGTTTCCCTAGCCTAGCTTTACGTAGATAGAATCCATTATAAGTGATTTCACCTCGTACCTATTTTAATGGAATAGACTTCCAAGTACCTATTTTTGTTATTTTCAAGTTATGAAACATTTTTATTCGCTATAGTTTGCTATCCAAGGATATATTCAGATTATTGTATATCTCCAAAACAAATGGAAATTCAGTTTGACTAAAATTGTCCACTTTAGCGTTGCTACTATAACAGTAACAACACCAGACGCAAACATTAACAACATTCACAGAACAGAACAAAACACCATACACAATCAGTGCTTGATGTAAATTAGGCACCTGTGTACTTGTAGGTGACAAAGAATTAAATTCAAACACCCTGACTGACAATGGAATAAAGGCCTTTCTAAATCATCCGCTCTTACTTTGAAGAGGAACTGACCATTGTTTTAAGATCAAATATAACTTTGCAGCATCGGGTGCTTGCTGTTTAAAATGGTTTTATTTTGTGCGAAGGGATATTCAATGAAATATTTTTTTTTTCAAAAGATGGTAGGTGTATCAAAATGACAAGAGACCATTCCCTTGCTTAGACTTACGGCGTTCTAGCTGCTTTCCAGGACTCTTCCTCCTAACTCCTGGTACGTCACACTCTTAGGTTGAACATGGAGTGGGGGGGGGTGATATCAAGTTTCCCCAAGTCCCGGATGTTGTTGTTTCGTTAAATTTCGTCTCACCTTTGGCGTCGACTGTCCAACCTTCACTGTTTCATTGTCTAACTCTTCGCTGGACGAGACGTGGTTGTCCTGCCGCATGTCGTCTATCCGTCACTTGTTCCACTAGGATCGTTATCTTAAAACACAGATTACCTTGTCAGGTCAAGGTTCTCACACGAAGGTGCAACACAGTTTGTTCAAAATAGTATTACGTAATAAATTAATAGCCTGTGATAAATGGCAAGTCAAGAGGAAGAGATTAAACGAAGGTTTATAATAAATCATATTTTTTTTTTATAATAATGTCTAGAAATCTGTTTGAATGTCACTTTTCTGGAAAGACTTGGCGATTTGCCTAACGACATTATGCTTTGCCTGTCTTTTCCTTAAATGTTATACAATATAAAAGTAAATTTTTAGTACACCGTTTCAGCAATCTTGATAAAACGTGACATGAATTCTTCTTAGGTAGTTTCGAAGCAGGGCCGGATTTACCTTTAGGAAACACAAGCTACAATTTAGGGCCCCCCAAAAATATTTTGCACTGACATCGGGCAACTGGACTTCTAAATCTCCAATAAATTAGGGCCTTTTCACGTCTAAATACGGCACGGAGACAATATGTTACTTAAGATCCTCTCTCCGTGAATATCCCGGATCCTTATTTGTTTTTAAGTTTGACTTGTGTTTTATGAATTTTGGTTTACATTTCAGAATAAACTCGGTCAACGTTGTGTATCTCTGCTAGTAATCAACACAATTTCAACTATAGAAATCTTTTGTCTACAACAAAAAATCCACTTACTGTTTGATGCTCTAATGAAGCTAATTCTGAAAAAACAAATCTGAGGCTTTTAGCGCTACGTCGACCAGTGGAAATAGGTGTAGCTAGTTGAGTGCACCAAACAATGTATTTAGACTGTATAGGATCACCTCACCACCGAAAGAAAATGTTTTGTCTCCCCGAGAAACAAATGTTTGTATAACATTGTTGAACTTCATGCATTTAGCCTGGTAGTGATGCATTTCACTAGGTCCCATGGTTAATCTTATCTGCGTTTCTCAAGGAAGCGGTTTCTCTTGAGTTGGTTTATGACTTCAGGCTTTACAGCTGACTACATAGTGACCACTCATTCACATAGAACAATTTTTGTATAGAAAAGAGCCTCGTAATTTTCCCCAAAAATTAACTAAAATATGAATATTAATTACCATCTGGTGCATTAAAACATTGGGTTGTAGTTCCGAAAAAAACCCACAGCATTTTAAAAATCGTTTTTGTTGTGTAAACCTTGAAGCAAATGGTGAGAGAACCGCTGTAGCAGAGTCTAATTGACTTGTTCTTCAAGTCTGGACCAAATCTATTGTGGCTGGTACAGTCTCCCCTTTTTGTTTTATTACCTTGTCATTTCAATGTCACTTTCTACACAAAGAGTTAATTGAATGTGTGTCTGTGTGTGCGTCCATGCTGTGTATGCCAGTGTCGGTGGCGGTGGGGGAGAGTCAGAAGGTGACTGATAGTTTAGGCTAACCCTCCCTGGTCAATTATTTTTGTTTCTAAACGTGGCCTTATCGCAAGCTTGCTACACGAAATGAATGTCAATATTTATACTTGGGCTTACATTTCTGGTAGAATTAGAAATGACTGAAGGATTCGTTTTCCAAAGCCTTTTTGTTTTCTGTGGCTAGATATTTTCTGCTGACAAACTTGTGATCACTGTCTTACTGGGCATATAAAGTCTTTATGTAGAAAATAACTTTTATTTCACATAGAAGATCCTACACCATTCACACAGTCTACTAATTTACCACTGTTCTTGTCCAATTAAAAAACAACTGATATAAAATCTGGCCATGTTGTTAGTACTTGAAACTAAATACTTTACATAAAAACTATTGTAATCACAACAATAATTGTTTCTTTCTTGTTTTTTTTTTTCCCCTATCAAGTGCGACCCTATTATAACAGTGCTCAACCAACACTATTCAATGTTGACATATTGAACGTTGGCTGAAGTCCCCTCTACAGCCTCTTGGCTCATGGACGCTGTTTAAATAGCTTTAACCTTAACTGGCTGTTATAGAAAGGATTCGTGCTAAACACTCCAACATAAAATGCTATAACATTTTTTTTTAAATATTTTTTAAATAGAAAAGTTGATAGTGTTTAAATTTCCGAGTTACTTAAAATAAATTAAGGATCCATTTTCCTACTTTGCATACGATTTAGTGCTATTGAGGGATTCTAATCAACCATTTACGAATCCGAACTAATTTCATCTGCCGAAACATCTATAAAATATACTTATGAAGCACGTGACTTTTTTTTTTTCATGGGGCCGTTTCTCATTCAATGTTCTTGACTTAATTGTTTGACTTTGTTGTATTTGTCTTAAAATCCTTGAGTTTCTCTCAGGCTATACCTTCTCCTAAATGGATCAGTTAACTAGGAAAAAGTTTTAATCCTTTATTCGTGTGCCTTTTCATAGACACCAGGGATCGCAAAAGGAGTTGGGGCACGGGGTATTCAATGTCTATATGAAGACTAGATCCTGTAAGTTGGTGGCTAAAGTGTTGACTCGGCATAGGTCTTAAAAACATTTCATCGTCGGAGCCCTGTTTTAGCTAAGTGACCTGCTTCATTTTGCAAACATATAAGTAAGACTTCTTACTGTACCATCCTACATTTCCTTTACATACAGTCTGTTTGTCCTAGAGCTCTTAATTATACTTCATTAAAAAAAGACGTGGTAGGGTTTGAAAATAAATGATTTGATCACATTTGCACATTATAATCGGTTAGAATTCATGCAAATTTCTATTCAATGTATAAACTTAATTAAACATTAGTAGTCGAAAACACTTGGCAAACTTATATTGATTCTAATGAGTTGAGTTGAACATCTGAACTGTTATAATGATCTTGTAGATCTTTCTCTCATGTCCTTACGTTGAAGTTCGCTTTGGAATCTTCATTTTGGTCAGCAATGTGCTTACGTGTTTTTGAAAATCTCCGTATCAATGTACCAAAGAGAGCCGGAATCCTGGGACTAGCCAACTTGTAAATACATTGGTATCTCTAACAGCGTGTTGTCAATTAGAATCGATACCAAAGCTACTCTCAAATTTATCTTCTTTATTCCTTCTGGTGATTCTTCAATTTCTGGAAATGAGATTGGATAGCGTCCGAGAAGAAAGCATTGTTTGACGAGGAAAACGGGGGGGGGGCGAAGTAGGGGTAGGGGTCGAGATGGATAAGGCACTCAGTGTCTGGTATATTTGGTCAAAGAATTTTCTTTTTTTTTTTAGTTTTAAGAAATCAACCCAGATTTTGGTTGTCTTGGTCCTGGCTTTATCTTAAGTTGTGTTGTGTCTGACCAACGTGGACGTCGTTTAGTTTCCGCGTGTCATGCTGGGACTAGAAACCATAAAAACAAGAGAAAAGGGGGAGACTATTCTAATTGTTTTTTTTTTTGTTTTTTTCAGAACAGAGTTTAAAGGGTTGCTGCCCTTTTTAATGTCTACTTTATTGCAATCAAAACTTGAAAAAAAATTAAAGAAAGAAATACTAGGGGGTGGGTGGCGTTGTCAAAAGACGGTCGATGGTCATAAACTTAAAAATGACCTGCCTCAGTTACAGCCTTTATCTCCGCTATCATTTTATGGCACTGTGAGGAACGGCTCGCGTGGAAGAAGAGGAGGGGGGAGAGACAGACGGAGGAGGCATATGGTTTATCAACTATGCCAGTGTGTACATGATTGTGTATTATAAACCTGTCTGTGAAATGTTCATCAACTGAACTTTTGACTTTTAAGCTTCAGTTCTCTTACGAAGCATGTTTGTCTTCAAATAAAATGGCTGTATGCTTGCCACTTTTCTTAAGTCTTTGTTATCTGTAACGGAGCACATTGGACCGTAATGATTTGGTCTTTAAAAAAATAAGAAGTAAGTTATTTAAAGCGACATCACTCAGGTTAACGTTTTAAAGTGATCAGCAGATGAGATTAGAGAACTGAGAGAGTATCCATCTTGTGCAGTTTTGGAGTAAAAAGTCAAGCTCCCCCCTTTCAGACCTAGCGATCTACAGGGCAGATGGTGCTAAGGTCATCTGTTTCTGTGGCCTACAGTTAACGAGCAGGGTGTCTTGTGGCCAGCACAACGACCAACCGCCTTTACTTTCCCCAACTAAAGTCAGGTACCCATTAGAGATGGGTGGACTCAAGGGCACCCTAAACATCACAAAATTCAAAATTTCAATCTTCACCGAGATTTGAACTCAGGACCCCAGGTTCGGAAGCCAAGCGCTTAACCACTGATGCACCGCGCCCTCATTTTTGGAGTGTTATAATAAATTATAGAAATTTTGAGTTTCGTGGTTGATATTTGTAATGATTCTTTAAAATTAATACATAAAATTAATTATTAATACATAACGGTCATTTCTGATCTTCTAGACGTTGAAAGGATGATTGCAAATCAACGCCAACTAATATATTTACAGCCCACCTCTCCCCCTGTTGGCGTATGGGCCGATAAACAATAGATCTCCTGTCCAGGACCATTCTTACCATCTTGTTCTACGTGTAACCAAACTTTCAAGTGACTGTCTCTAGTTCTCGTCACCAGGTACTTTTTTGCCTTGTGGGTTCCACTTCAGTGCCTGCCTTGTGATGTTGGTGTTTTGCCCAAAGTTTGTCCAATCCAGCTTCATCCTCTCTGTCTCATTTTATCTTCTATTGGAGATGGTTGGTTCTTTGCAGGAGGTCACTGTTGCTAATGGTGTCTGGAGGCAGCTGGTAATGAAGTTGTGCACTTTCCTAAGTTTAGTTTCAGTCGAATTGGCCTTAACACTAGAGCCGTATCGTTTCTCTATGGCCCATAACCGAGATGTTCTTTCAAATTTCAGATGTTGCCTGCTTTGATGTTACATTTTCATACATAGTGGCACATTTCAGTTTCCCATATGTATTCGTTTCCTGATCGCTAGAAGGATATTCGGCTTAGTGGATTCCTTTCGACTTTCACCACTTTTGTTCCATGATTCTTTGGGTAGAAAAGAATTCTTTTCTTAGGGGAAAATGTTCAGAAAATAGGTAGTTCGGGTTTCTGTAGCTATTTAGTTTTTTAGTGTGGTGTTGCTAGCCTTACTTCCGGCCTTCTTTCTGTATTCTGGCTTTGGACAGAATGAGAGGTCATAATGACCTCATTGGTGGCGTTAACTAATTTATAATTATGTTTCTCCTCCTTTGCTATGATGCTAACTCAGATTTTCAGACTTTCTCTGTATCTCTAGAATATATGACTTGAACATGGTAGTACATGTTTTGATTGTTCAGTGAAAACTTGCATAAAAGTAAATATCATGGTGGATAGTTTCAAAGAATCTTGATTTAGTTCACACTCTACCGATACTGAAAGCAATAGTTTGATTACTTCATTCGATCGTTGATTAACACTTGTATCAGATCTTCATTTCTCTCTATAAACATCTGTCTTTTCTTATGTAGAGGTATACAAAATGTTGAACTTGAGTTGTACTCGTACATAAAATAACTGTCTTCGTAGAGTTCTCTTACGTAATCTATTCTGTACTTGACGTTCATTGATCACTAAAATTTGAAATATTCACATTTCCAAATGTCATCAACCCTTGGCCAATGAGGTAAGTAGTAGCTAAGTATAGGCAGTACAAACTCAGATATAGAATATTGCAGTGTTCCCATGCAAGACTGGTCATCAATTTAAAAAAAAAAAAATCCCGCTCCGTCACAGCCACTTTTGTGTTTAATTTTAATCCTTCTTCATTGTTTGTGCCAGTGGCTGAGTACATACACCCTGTCACCCCACCCCCACCTCGCCTTGTTGACATTGCCCTACGGCTCGACTTCCGTTTCTGAACCCCCCACCACCCCTCTCCGTAGTTTAATCCCTTTAGTGACGCATTTAATAGATCAGTAGAAAAAAATCGATTTTATATTTAATGATAAAAGTAAAAAAAAAAAAAAAAACTTTGGCTACATTTACTTCGCACGCACACACACTGGCCCTCACACAGGTTTCCCACACTTTAACTGTTTCAAAAAGAAGTGATTTCATCCTGGCCTGAAGGAGCAAATTATTTACTCAACCGCCCACTTTAACAAGACTTCAGTTTCAATACAAGAGGGCTATTCACACACTCTTTTTTTGTGTTGAAGGAATCGCTCTTAGAAATCGATGAATCGATTAAAATCTGGTGGAATAGAAAGTCATTTGAACATTTTTACAGGTTAGAGACGTTAATGTGAAGAGCAGTTTTATATTGTGCACATTTCTCTTTATTTTTTTACATTTAAAAAATTATATTGATCCTTGTTAATATCTCGAACTAAATTATTTCATTTATAATTGATGATTGCCCCTTTTTTATTGCGTTCGTATTTTCTTTCACGTAATCCTTTATGTCTCTTATATGCATGTGTGTGTGTGAGTGTGATTGTTGTAGTTGTTTATATTGGTACACTCCTTATTACATGCACATTTCTTATTGTATACGCTAGAACAAATTCCATTCTTCTTCCTTCTTCCATTGTGCCATTTGAGAATGGAGAAGGTTACCTAAATCAGCCAGGAAAACCAACGAATTAGCAGAGTTTAAGTCATTGATTAACATGAATTACTAAATTGATATCTTCTTTTTCGAAGTAACGCCTGTAAAATGTATGACACTATAAGTATTTAAAGAGAAAGTAATTATCCATTACACGCATTTTGTTTTAAGTCTACCTTGATGACTTTCTGAGCTCTTTTCAAATTTGAATGGCTTCTTTAAAAGCCCCTTAATATGACGCCACGTCTGATCTGTTTTCATTTCTCTTGGGCTTGCGATGTCTTTGTCTCCATTTGGTCGTAGCGGTAAAATCCGATTGTCCTGAACAAGTTGAACTCCACTACGTGTTCCGTAACGAGATGTGAAGAAGCCCTTACGGAACTTGGCTCCTTAACCTGCGGCGCTCCCTTCTGCTAGTGTTATTCTTGTAGTTTTTTTTTTCTCCTTCCCCGTGCCACATTCTTACGGGGATCGGGGGCTAATTGTCCAGCCCTAAGCAGATTGGTCGGCCGATGGGGACAAAGGGCCGGTTTTTTTCAATCCGCTGTCTGGTTGATGGAGATGGAGGGCACTGACTATCACGACTGACAGCGATTCTTTTTGAACTTGTTGTGATTGCGGCGACGGAGGTGGGTGGGTGTGATTAAAGAATTAGTGGGAGCCGAGACTTTTTGTTTCAACGAAGTATTCAACTAGTTCTTAAAATTTCGACTACAATCTTGACATATTTGGAATCGATACCATCCAAATCATATTTTTAACAAAATGAACCATTCATCAATTACATGTTCTTATTTTAGAAACATAACTGAAGCTTTATTTAGTGCTGGAATAAATTACGAATAGGCGTGACATTTTACATTTTATAATAGCAGCACTAAGCTACCAAGGTTATTAAGTGCAGAAAGTGGGGGAAAAAAAGTTTGATCGTAAAAAAAAAAACAAAAAACAAAACAAACGCGAACGATCTACAACGGTACAATACTTTTTTTTCACAATTTATGTGCGATTATTTTTCGCTTCCTAACTAATGAATATTTAAAAAAAAATGGAAAACTGTATACCCCGCCCCATGCCCTCTCCCCAGAGAAAGAAAACTTGATTTGAATAAATTTAACTATTTCTTTTACGAACAAAACAAACTTGACTTTTTTGAACAGATCCATATACCTTTTCATTTCAACGGAATTGAAATTCCAAGAACTCGAATATAATACATTTTAACTTCCAATAATTATGGAACATACACTTCACCACACGTCCCATCACCCATTCATCTCCTTTTATCCACGTATCTGAGCCAATCCACGTCAGAGTCACATCAGAAACACATAAGCACACTCCATAACCTTCAGATAGTCCACTAGGTTTGATCTAACAAGATACATAATTTAATTTCTGAGAATGTTTTTCAACCTATTTAAAACCTTGAAATGAACACAATAGCTGAATACTTGATAAGTGACATTACCAAATGTATTTCCTACCCTATGTATTCCCTAAGATCCTCAACGGCCCTCCATTGTTTTATTTTGTTAAAGTTTTGCCATCTTTATCCTTCCTATTTTTGTATTGAACCCTGATCCAGCGGCCATCTCTCCTTGACCTTATTTCGCCTCCCCACACCCGTGTACCAAGTGAAACATATCCCATTACAAATATCCTCGGACAGAAATTAAAATGGGGGAATAAAAGAAATAAATCAGTACTTTTTTTTTCTTTAGAGGGCACGGATTCCCTGATACTCTACGCCCTGCCCCCAATCGAAAGATGGAGGTCTTTTTTTCATAAACAAAAACAAGGGGGGGGGGGGTTTGAGTGTATCAGAAAGAAAAGTCTTTTTTTTTTTTTTGGGATTCAGCTATTAAGAGATATGTA
>JADKLZ010010683.1:57289-73802 GCA_021533235.1 Biomphalaria straminea | reverse complement strand
GTTAATTCTTTTTGTTATGTACATAAAAATAAATAGATTATATGAAATATTGTTAACTTCTATTTTTAAAATTTCATTTGATGGATTAGACGATGAAATGAGCAGGGAAAGAAGTGACTAGGGAATGAAATGGCCGGCAACCCTATATTAGGTTTCAGTTTGTTTATTGTGTTTTCATTTAAACTTTTTGCAATAAGTTAATTTTTTAGTTTGACTATTTTTTTTAGTGAAAAAAAGGAGTGAGAGAGATTTAGAAAGGTTATAAAGTCTTTGCCTGTTTAAATGTCGAGAATAAATGAATTAAATGAATGCTGGTAACTTTTATCAGGGCCGGTCTTAAGCCACTGCAACCTATGCGGCCGCAGTGGGCCCCGCGCTTTCATAGGCCCCGCGCTAATTATATGTTTAATTGCATACTGATGCAAAATATATATTTAAAAAAGTCGTGGAAATTATATTAAAATCTGCTGAAATATAGAAAACATGAAAGGTGTTGATTCTGGAGTTCAAAAAATGACATTTAAATATTAACAACAGAACATTTTACTACTTGTGCGTGTCATAATTACAATCTGGTGGTAGCAGACAGGGTCAAAAACCTGATGCATTAACATTAACATTTTTTGGAAGTATACAAGGCGTGTACACTATCTTTTCATCATTTACAAAGTGATGGTCAATATTCAGAAAGCATCTTTCCAATCTATCTTTAAAAACTCTGTGCGAAACGAGGTGGGAGTGTAGAATAGGTAGTATCAAAGCACTTCGTTATCAATGTCCTGATATTTGTGACGCACTCGATAACTTAGCTGAAGAGACTAATGATGCGATAATTGAAAGTGAATCAGAAACACTGTATGAAACATTGAAGAAGTACACATTATTTGAGTGACCTGTGTTATGGTAAGACGTGCTCTTCTAAGTCATGTTTGTAAGTAAAGAACTGCAAGGTGAAACAGTAGATTTGGACACTGCATTGGATTTCTACAACGAATTGATGATTTGGCTAAAGAAACTGAGAGTTGATGTTTTTTTTTCAGATTCTTATGACATCAAAGGAATTGGCTAAAGACTTGAATGTTGTTGCAATCTTTCCAGTCAGACGTTAAAGGAAAAGACAGTATGATAATTCTGTTGAAAACTTCACTCCTGGAAATGCTGAAGATGACTACAGGATAAATTGCTTCAACAGATTTGTGACCACTGCAACTCCATCCTTGCAGCCGAGATTTGAACAGCTGAAATCAAACCACAATTTATTTGGGTTTCTTGTCAGCTTCGAGAGCCTTCAGCTTGAGGACAATAGAAATTTTGCAAGGAGCCTCGAGCAAGGATTATCGTCATCAACATAATAGCCGTCAGATATATGTTCGCGAGAATTAGCAGTTGAAATGGAATCTTTAAAGCATATTCTACCAAATACCACCAAGACCCCGGTAGTAATTTCAACTTAGCTGTCCATGAAAAGTACACTGCTTTCTCAAACTATTTTGTTGCACTCAGAATTTTTTGTTAACAATACACGTAATTGTGGCATCTGGTGAAAGAATATTCTCGCGCCTTAAGCTAATCAAGAATTACTTGAGATCAACAATTCACGAGGAGAGAATGAACAAGTTGGAAATTCTTGATATTGAGCGTGATCTATGCAGAAAACAAAATTTTGATGGTATGTTTTACGACTTCGCTTCACGCAAGACTCGTAAAGTAAAGTTAATTTGATCGTCATTTTATACTTAGTTAAGAATGAACAAAATGCAAAGAAGAATTTATTTTCTTATAAAAACCTTTATTTTCACTTATTATTTGTATCCCTACCCAGACTAGGCCCCGCGCAACCCGTTTCGCATAGGGCCCCGCAATCGCTAGGACCGGCCCTGACTTTTATGATATCTAAAATGTAAACTATTGACGTTTCATCTTTAAAAGAGCGTTCAGCACAACCGCAAAAATATGCTAGAAAAAAAGATAATCATCTAATCCTAGAAAACTATATCAACTAATACTTACTAATTAATATTGGTAATTTTGCGACAGCACTTGTTGGATTAGAGAACATAACTCCTGACGATGGACTTGTCAATGTACAGGTGACTTCTTTACCTGCGTTGGTACTGTCTAGTGTCACACTCGACCAACTAGTATTCACACCATTAATCTAAACGTAATATAAATAATACCAGCTTAAAGATGACATGTTGGGATCTGCTATGCTGTTATAATTTTTTTCCGTATGTTGTCTAATGTTTAAAGTAAAATTTTCTACTTGTTTCTTGACGGTCTATGTTGCATTTGATATACAAATATATTTCTTCCATGGTTACCTGTTGTTTTTTTTCTCCGATGAGTGTCATGTGACCAGTAAAACAACCAGCCACGTTCTGTTTCACTATTTAATAACGAGTAGTCTTTAACGAAACTGGGTACACTTAATGATGCCTAAATTTTCATATTAATAAATTAAGTCTAGGATAGTTGAGAACTTAAGATGAGGTAAGGAGAGGGGCAATTAAATATTACTGTCTACCAGGTGACCGAGTCTAGCTCGGTGGAATAAGTTCTTAAGGAAAGATATATACCCGAGCTCATTTTGGGAATATTTTTTAATTACAAAAATGAACGCTCGGGTAAAGACTGCCAATCTGAAGAGTTACTTTAGTCCCCCAACGGTGTACAAAAACCACAGCTTAGGTCGTGTCGTTGTATATTACATCTTTTGAGTTACATCCTATTATGGGCTTTGGAAGAACGTTTTTGTAGTCTACATTCTCAAATGGTTACGTTCAGCCATTTAATGTTGCAATTAGTATATTCATTATGGTTTTAGTATGAAAAATCAAGCGATGTAAAAACATCATATTATGCTTATCAATCTCCCTTCAAAGCAATGCGTCATTTGATATTATTGTTCCCAGATATGTGAAGTTATCTACCACGTTAAGGGATGTTTATTCACGGTGATCTTTGGGGCTGAGTAGATTTTATTGGGTGGACTTCAAGAACATGACTTGCGTTTTACCGAGGTTTATGACGCGTAGGACGTAATCAACCCCCCGCCCCCGAAATGAAATCGGAATCGGAACTGAGTAACTGATTTTTAGCGGCCCCCGTAAGGGGAAAAGCCGCTGTTAGGTTTGTGCAAAATGTCCGTCTGTGCGTCTGTCCGTATGTCCACCTGTCCGTCTGTCACACTCAGGGCGCCGAAAATAGAAGAGATACGAAAAATATTTTTTCACCATTAAATGCGGCTTGAAAAGTTTAGGTGCAACGGCTACTTTTAGTTTTTTAAAAGCAAACCGTTTAATTTATAAAATTAATTATGCAAGCGATTTTTTAATAACAAAACACGAATTCTGAAACAATTACGTAAATGTAAGGTAGGAAATGTTACTAGAAAAAATGCTCTTGGCAGTAGATGTCACGCACATTTTTTAAAATGAATTTTTGTCTGTCTGTCCGTCTGTCAGATTCAGAGAACCAAAACTAGAAGAGATACGAAAAATATTATTTCACCATTAAATGCGGCTTGAAAAGTTTAGGTGCAACGGCTACTTTTAGTTTTCTAAAACAAACTGTTTAATTTATAAAATTAATTATGCAAGCGATTTTTTAATAACAAAACACCAATTCTAAAACAATTACGTAAATGTAAGGGAGGAAATGTTACTATAAGAAATGCATTTAACATATAGCTATCACGCACATTTTTTTAAATGAACTTTTAGCAGCGGCTTTCGTGCACTAGCGTAAAGCCCGGAAATGACTCATTTCTTAATTTTTAAAAAAAATCAGATTTTTAAAAATAAAATTGTTTAATGCCCCCATTGGAATGAAACTAGCATATTTTTGTGCGTTTTGTCTAAAGGCTTTTGAAAATATGATTTAACCTTTACTGTTCTTTTAGAAAAATTGCGATAGTTTAAGGATGGGAGGATACAGGAATTGAGCCAGGGACTTAGAAGGAACATCCGAAACATCTTGCGAATAGGTGGATCTGACAGGGATCCGACTCCGACGGGGGCCGCCTCTGAGTTTGTGTATTACACAAACTCTCTTTGTAATCTTGTTTGCTTTGGTTTTGTTAATTTTAGGTGAGATTTTAATACTAAACCTTCTTGCCCCAGTGCAGCCAATGGGGTTTTAAGCTTTAAAAACCCTCCTACCATGGGGTTTTACAGTTAAACCCCCCTCTTCTATAAAACAACAACAAAAGGCTAACGAAAATCCGCAAATTCCAAGACCATAGCTAAAGAAGATTTAGATGTTAAAACCCCCTCCGAAATTTACGATACCCTCCCCGCTCTTCAGTATAAAAAAAGCAAAGTACACACTCAAAATGCTTAGAACGTTGCCAAAAGAGTTTGGAGTTTACCCCCCTCTCTTCAGCGGGGTTTGAAGCTAAAATATACCTCTTCAATATAACAATAAACTTATTATACACTAAAATTCTTTGAGCGTTGCTAAGTCAATGAGGTTTTTGAGCTTAACACCCCCCTCCTCCAGATTCCTTTTTTATAAGTTTAAAAACCCTCCAGATGGTTTTGAGTTTAAAATCCTTCTATAGAGGGTTTTGAGGTTGAAAAACCCCTCTTCAATATTAATGTAAAGTAAACTACTCTCACCAAATTCTAGGAGCGTAGCTAATTGGGGCTTTGAATTTGTTAAAAAAAATATTCCAGAATTTTTTTAGTTTCCCCTCAACAGATTATTTTGACAATAAAACGTTCCTTTTCGATATAAAATCTAAAGCAACCCAGAACCACCTAATTTCAAGAGCGTAGCCAAGAAAGGTTACAAATTTCTACCAGTGGTTGGGCTCCACTAATAAAGTACAGTGAATAGTCCGCCAAAATTGAAAAAGACTTAATGTGGCTCAATCAAGGAAATCTTATGCCAAACTGAAAGTCTACCCCTTAGTTAGGTTGTGACAGAGAGTAGAAATGTTGCGGGACATGTTCTCCTACAAAATGAATTACGCACGAAAATAGTTGCGATGACATGGAGGCCCATTCAAAGAAAGCGCAAACAGGGACATCCTAGTACAACTTCACGCGACACTTTCATGGAGGTCCTCAGAGCAGGTGGAAAGAGGCATTGCCAGTGATAGATTTTTATGGAAACAGCTTCCGCCCAATGAGCCGAACGGCGCGGCAGGATCTCAGTTAGTAAGAGTAGCAGATTAGATTTTGAAACAAAAATTTTTTATAGCAGGGTGATACATGTAGATACCTCAGAATATGCATTTTGTTGACTTTCAAAACCGGAATAGTGCCTTTTAACTTACTCCCCCCCCCCCATTTATCAGGCTACGCTCATAAAAAGTCAAGAATTTCTCTCTCCCCTACAGGGAAAGGGGATTTCATTTCGTGGGGAGCGGTTGAACCCTCATCTAGATCTAGATCAAAGTAGATCTAATTAACGATCTAGATTTAGACTACTGACTAGATAGGTCTAGTAGCTCTTAGAACTAGATATCTGTAACTAGATCTAGATCTACTCAAAATGTGCAACAACTTTTGCTATCTTATAAAAAGATTTATTATTTATGGAATCTAAAATTATTTTTTTTAATTGTTCTAACTTTATATTGATCTAAGTCTAGATCAATAGCCTGAAATTCCGTAGGATTAAAATAGCTTTAAACAGCCAGTGTTAATCAAAACTAATCAAATGTTAACGAAGCTGCCACTAGACTCTAAATTTAGATTCAATATTTATAAATTCAGGAGATGAAAGTGAGAAGGAAAAGAGGTTTTAACGGAAGAAATGGGAGTTAATATCTCTCTTAGCATGACAAAGGGAATCAAACTGATGTGCCCTTATTCCAAAACTACAGAAAGTAAGTATATCTAAATTCTAAAGCTAACATTACTTATGAAAGCCTAAATTTAATGAATGAATTAGGGACATTTAAGTTTGAGTTTGAGATAGATAGATAGATTGATAGAGATAGATAGATAGATAGATAGATAGATAGATAGATAGATAGATAGATAGATAGATAACTGAGAAAGAGATAAATATTATTCGACTTTTTACAATAAATTCTTTTTAAGCATGCAATTAATAAACGTCCTAACCGTATAGATTTTAGTATCTGTGTATCCCATTGGCGTGTTTTCACAGTATATTCCCACATCAGAACCATTGAATGCTGCGGTAGTTTGGAAATTTATTGACGGCCGTACATTTGATGTAGCTGGAAGAAAAAATCTAGCTTGATGCATTGTACGTAAATGCAAAAAAAATAATTATATTAGTAAATCTTACTTACAAATTCTATAAAAATGTTTTTATTAAATATCAATGAAGTCAATTTTAGCAAACATCATGGAATTGCCCAGGAATAAACAGCTTTGCGATTTAGAAACAGATGCCAAGCAGACGGGCAAGTCGTGAAGACAGTTGGAGAGACTCGCCCTGAATCGAGACGCCTGGAGGAAGCTGGTCGGTGGTTGATGTGGAGTGTGTGTGTGTTTCTTTGCTGACGGTGGAACGAAATTAGCGATTTATTGTGAATGATGTAACATGGGTGGCGTTGTCGTCATTTTTTCTTAGATAGGACAGGCGAGTCTAGAACAGAAGGAAAGGTTGTGTTATGTTGTGATTTAGATTTGGTTTAAAAATGCCTATAGTATTATAAAGTTAGCATCTAGTATTGTTCACAAGGAAGCTATACAGCGGTTTAGTTGTGTACCAGCAATTCGGTGCTTCAAGTCAACGACCAACAATAACAGTGGTTTATGCCCCAGATGGGCCAAGAGACAGAGATGAGACCAGGAACACTATGATACATTTTACTTACTCAGTCCACCAGATCCACCCAACATCTCTACTTTGAACACATCACTTAATGGAGAGGTCACACCTGTTTCTTCGCCGATTCCTCTGCATCTAAGGATAATACTTAAAATGTTACACATCTGCAACACTTTTTTTTAACGTAAATGATGAAAATAAGTGACCTCAACATCTTTTGCAAAATGTGTTTGCCCTGCGTTAGAAATTACATTCTATGTCAAATTACTTTAAACCAACTATCTACTTCAATTGTTTCTTGTGCATCAAATATAGAAAGTGTTGATAATTAATATATTTTAATCTTATTTTGACAATAATATTTAGCGCTGTCAAATCATATTTCTAATGTCTTTCTTTGTAATACAAAGTAAGTTTGTTCATTAGTTGGCAGCAGTTACATTTTAAAATACCATCGATATGAAGAGTATGCCTCGGAAGTTTTAAATAGTCTAGACAAATTGAGACTCAAGAAGTTAGTCTCATGCAGAAATAGTTTAAAAGAAACTCAGTAGCCTACAAGGGATTATTCTCGATAGAGAGATAGATATAGACGTGACCCCTGTAATTAGTATTGCTATTTTATTTGTCAACTGATTTGTTTAATGAGTTTTGCAGTCTATATGTATTTAGCTTGATATGTCAACATGTTTTATTTTATAGACACGATAAACACTAATCGACTCTTTCAATTTATTCTTGGCGTTGGACTGAATGAAATTTACACACTGAGTGCATTAGACGAAAGTAATTCGAACATCTTGACAGCGACCATTATTTCCGCCGCAGATTGTTCTGTGAGGTGACACTTCTCGGTGTTATGCTGCAAGTTCTTTGTATTGTTATGATGATGATTTTTGTAATCTGTCTACCTTGAATAACAGCAAGGACTACTTCAATTATTTGTAGCAGTTTCAATATTTATTACTTATGGTATTTTTATGGGTAAAAAATATAAAGTAATGGAATTTAAAAGACATTATTTTAAAAAGAACAATAAAAATTCATATTTTATTACTTAGGTAAAAAGATTAATTTCATGAAAAAAACATACTTTATTTTTTTTTAAGCAAAAGTACCTAAATGATCCAACACTGGCAACTGTGGCTTTGTAGGTGTACATTACACCTGTAGCATTTAGTTTGGTTGTACCCATATACCATTCGACGTTTGCTGATTTACTGACTGGACAGTACAGTTGGAAATTTTGTCCAGATATAACTTGATTAGACCTTCCTGTCTCAGCCTGTATAACAGGTTTATCCAGTTGTACTGTTCCAACATAAAAAAAAATAGCAGTATATTGAAATATTTCTTACATTATTGATATTGATAATACTGATCTTTACTAGTTTGCATATTACCTTAATATTAATGTAGAGGAAAAGGATATAAGTAAATACGAAGAATTTTTTATTTAAAGATTAATAAATTAGATCCAATGTATAGAATTAGGTGTAAGCTGTGTGTATGTAAGTCCTGAATAGAAATCAAAACTTTTTTACTAATCTTAATGACACTTGATATGAACGCTCCTTAGATACTAGCTTTGAGTCTAAGATATAAATTACAACTACAAATTCGCTTTAATTATTAGTCTTTTTTTATTTCGAATTTAGTTTAATCGAAAGTTGATGTCTTTACTTACAATTATACACAGTAAACACAGTTTTTGCATGATGTTTATATAAACCAATCTACAGTCTCAATGTTAGTATCAATATGTTTTTTTTTTGTTCTAAGCTTTCCTAAGAACACTGAAAACGATAACATTAATTTAATATCAGGTTTCATGTTGAAAAACACTTTTTTTTCAATATATTCCATTGTTCTCAATTTATGTTTAAAAAAAATCTAAATCCGTGATTAATTGTGCAGTGGTTTTAAAATCAGTGGACTCTTCATTAATTCGTCTTTGTCTTTATGTATTGAATTGATTGTTCTTTAATTTCTGTTTTATTCATCTGTCCTGTAATTTGGTTGATTTGTTGAAACACTTAATTAGCACTCAGTATCAGTGGCGTCACTTGGAGGATGTGGGGGGTGCGGTCCGCACCGGGTGACACCCGAAGAAAGTCCGAAACTAAATATTAAAAAAATACTTACAGGCACACCCAGAACGTATCGGCACAAACGATGAATTGAGACAAGCACATGTCCCGCTAACACACATTGGTAGTGTGTAGTCTGTCCTCTCACAAGTAGGTTTTGTAATACACGTTGCTCCAAACACGCAAGAAAGACCTGAACAGATATTAAAATTTTTTATTTAATATATTTCAAACTTCTCGACATTAAAGCAAGAATACTTTCAATATATTTTTTTTTTAATTATTATTATATATAAATATCGCGATTTTGGAAAAGTATTATTTTTAGATTTAGGAATTTATATAAATAGAACTGTAGAGTCCCGCCGTCCATCCTCCACTGCCATTCTTGTGATTTTTCGGACTATCAACTAATAATCTTTACTTCTTTATGAAAGCCCGATACCCCCCCCCCCCAAAAAAAATGAATCAACTTTTCCGTTTGATAGTCTTGCATTTTTTAAACGAAAATATAGCAAAGTATTTCGCACACCTGTAATACTGGCGAAAAATACATATAAAACTTGTCCTAACATTTTGTGATAGTTAAGTTTCTAAGAGTGTGAACGTGTTAGCAAAGTTTTTTTTTTTTTTTTGTAACAATCTTTAACGTAACAATTTCAATCATGCACTGGTAGATCTCTAGCTGAACTATGCTACAACCTCTTATAGTGCCGAACATGTTTGTTACCATAGAGACCCGACAAATAGTTCAATTATTCGAGATAAGGTTACCCCGAATAAGAAGAATAGTATAAGTAGTCATAATTTTAAACAGACAATATTCCTAAGCTCGGAAAAAAAACATATCGGTTGAAATACTCTTTAGAAACAATTTTTAGTTTAAATATATAGCTCATGATAATATGACCTTCAATTTCCGACCGAGTTCGGACAGAGTGGTTCTTTTACCCGTGTGATAAATTTAACCTCTAACTGGGGTATGGTCTTTAAGTGATTTATTTATTGATACCGTAACACACAAGTGGATGATGTTTCAGTGCAAAAAAAATATTGCTTTATTTACATTGACCACTTTCTGACTTTAAACATACACAACTCTCTTTGCCGTAATTTAAAGGTCGACCTTTGGAAGTATGCATGTTCGTATGTATAGTAGTCTGTCTTCTTGAACGAATGTGTGTTTGTGTGTATGTGGGTGTGTTTGTGTATGTCTGTACACGTATTTATTATTACGACGTACAAGGTTTTGGCATTCTGATTTAAGGAGGGCCTTGTTATACTCAAGAGTCATTACAAAGCTTTTATCAAGTCACTCTGTCTGTCTGTCTGTCTGGTGCAATATCTGTATACGTTATTTCTCAGACACCCATTCTCGAATCAAGTTGCAACTTGACATAATTATATGTTGTAACAAAAAAAAACGTATATAAGAAAAACTAATTAGTTAAATTAGTTCAGAGCTCCTGTATGATAAATAATTGTTTTGTTTTGGTTTCAAACAAGAGATAAAAATAGTACTTGAAAATTATCACGGTTTAAGTTGAATAAACAAGAGATAAAAATAGTACTTAAAAATGTCACGGTTTAAGTTGAATTAAACTTCATATATTGTATAGAGAATTAAGTCGTCGAGGAAAAAAAATAGAAACTAAATAAAAAATAGCAATGAAAATATTTTTTACAAGCACTTCACTGGCATAGATCGTAGTCTATCACTGTAACCTTCATACAAATTCTCCCTCCCTCTCTTGTTTTCCAAATTGTCCAGACAAGTGATAGGAAGATTGAGAAAGTTCAAAGCATTAAATTTCGCTAAACAAAAACAATTGGTAAAAATTATAGTTCGTCCATCGTGGTTCGATGATGACCACTTTGTCATCCAGGGGGCTGAGGGCTTTGCACTGGGGTTTTATGCCTCCTCATGTGGCTGGTGAGACCTATGCGAGCCCGGAATGTTCGGCCGCACTCTGGGCAGGTAATTCCAGCTGGAGCTAGTGTCATTTGCCTTGCTTTCCTTCTCTGGCGTTTTTCTTTCGCCAGCGTTGTTCTTTTTTCCTCAGCAACCTGTGCGCCGGATCTCACAGCACGGCGCCATGATACTCTGTCATGTGCCTCTGTCTCCCAGGTGCCTGGGTCTATGTTTAACTCCTTTAGAGAAGCTTTGAGGGTGTCCCTGAAGCGCTTTCTTTGACCACCTTGCGAGCGCTTTCCTTCACTTAATTGGCCATACATGAGACGTTTTGGGATGCGGTGGTCCTCCATTCTGCATACGTGTCCTGCCCATCGCAGCTGGGACTGCATCAGGATTATGTGGATGCTTTGCAGACCCGCTCTTTGAACGACTTCAGTATCTGGCATCTGGTAAAAATAATACTTATCGCACAAGTTTATTATTCTTAGTCTATATACATTATTTTTTAGACTAACTGGCACAAACTTGATAATTACGTGTTATATTCAATCAAAATGGATCCTATTTTTCACTTCTCTCGTTGCGTTAAGACATTTCTCTGAATACAACAAGAAACTGGCCTTATAACTGCATGAATGTAATGTACTCAGGATTGATTCGCTTGCCTTTATTCTGATCCCTGCTTAATAGAGCTTTCTCTTTGGTAAACTGATTATAACACAATTTAGCCATTTTAATACAATTAGTAATATCTGCATGCCCACATTCTTAAAAACAAACTTTGGATTTTTTCTATAAGGCTAATGTGTGTGTATGTGTGTTGTGAGGTTGAGATGTCCGGGGGAAGGAGGAAATGTCCTCTTTTTTGAGGTTGTGACATTCGTCCGGAAGGCTCTGCCTAAATTGTGAACATATCCAACTTTGACTATGCCGCTCACTGTAATAGCATATAATGCATTATAGCCTCTCATATAAACTTGCTTATACACACAGACTAATACATGTATGAAAGTAAATTATACAATTTTTTGACAACCCTTTTTCATAGAAGATGTTCATACATTTTAAGCTGTTCAAAAGAAAACTGTCACTCATTGCTCTCAAAGGTATTTGTTTGTATGTTTTTTTCCTAATGTTAAACGTGTTGTATTTATTCACAGATTAACGCAAAGCGGACAACAAAAAATCTCAAAAAGGCTTTTCTTTTGGACAACATACTATTGTAAGAAACTGTGTAAGAAGTTAAACACGTACTTTGAGCTTAAGTAATGACAAACTTTTTTTTTGGTTTAAAGCATAAGTCAAGTACATTTTATTATTGGAGAAAGAAAAAGCTATTAAATATTGAATCTCTTAACACGCATACTGGGATCAAAAAATAGCACTCGAGGGGGGGGGGACATGGGGTAAGGAAACAGAGAGAGAGAGAGAGAGTGAAGGGAAGATAAATTAGAAAGAAAGGTAGATAGCGGTCGTGAATACGACTAAAAATAAGTAGGGGTTTAACTATGTTTTAGTTACTAAAATTATATTGCCTCTTGAAACAATGCTGTATAGCAGGCATGTCAAACTGGGTGTTTTGGGGCCGCATGCGGCCCGCGACCACCTTCCATGCGGCCCGCTTGGCCACCTAAAAAATTATAAAAATAATCTTAAACTATTACGCTGGAAAACAAGAGATGACAAGCTACTTGAATGGAAAAATAGTATTTGTTCAACTGAACAAGAGGGTGAGTCTGCAGTGAAAGCTAGCTACATTGTGTCAAACTTCATTGCAAGCCATTTCAAATCATTTAATAACTGATTTTATGAAGGAGTGTTTCGTTAAAGCCGAAGTCATTTATTCAGAAAAAAAGGAGAAAGCATTCAAAGAAAAAGCGTTAAGTAGCGACACTGTTGCAGATAGAATAAATGACATGTCATTCAGCTTGCTTGAACAATTAAAGAACGACAGAGCTGATTTTGAATTATTTTCATTGAATCTCTATGAGTTAACTGACGTAACAGGTGTAGCACATTTGGCTATATTCATAAGGGCCTTTAACATGAATTTCGACATATACCAGGAACTACTTGAGTTCTGTTCTATGCATTACAAGCGAGGATGATTGTAGAGAAATGAGAGGATATGAAAATGCAGTACAATTTATCTTTGGTAAAGCTAGCTAGTCTAACAAAGGTATGGCGCACCAACAATGAAATGAAATGGTTTTGATGCATAGTTACTTGCAAAAATAAGAGAGACTGATGCTAATTTTAAATTTGCTCATTTTCAGTGCATTATTATTATTTGTATTATTATTATAGCTTTTATATAGCCTACTTTCATGCTTATAGCATGCTCAGAACGCTTTAGTCCAATCTCATTTGTGGACCAGTGGGGGGAGGGGGCATCTAGGAGTTAGTTTTCTGTGCTGGCTTTAGGCGCTCTGCCCGAATCGGGTGTCGAACCTCGAACCCCCTTCTAGGTAGCCAAGCCAAGTTCAAGCGCACTTAGCCTCTCGATCACGCGATCTGATTTGATTCTGAAAATGCTGCTGGAAATGTGCAACTAGAGCTGATAGAATAGAAGTCAGGTTCTAAGTTGAAATCGAAGAATATTGAAATGTCTGTGCCAAAATTTTACAGTCATTTACCCTGAACGGTTCGTTAAATTGAGGAAATTCGCAGCTAGAATTCTAGCTATTTTTGAATGCACTGGTCTCTATGAGCAGTTCTTTTGCATAATAAAAGCTATTAAAACACCTCACCGTTCGAGATTATCTGATCAAAATATGTCATCTGTGATGAAAGCGTCAGTGACAAACAAACTTCAACCTGACATTAATAAAATGGTATCCCAGAAAAGATGTCAAGCATCAGGACAAAGAAAATAATGCGTAATCATAGTAATTTTTAATTAGCCAATAGTACTACAAATTTAGCTAAGGGACAGGTATGCCATTAATTATTGTATTATATTGTATCATTTCTAATTTACATAAAACTAGTAAGCTGTTTTAAAACAGAATTTTTGCTGCGGCCCCTCAGGTCAAAGTAAGTTGTTTATGCGGCCCATACACCTTAATGAGTCTGACATGCCTGCTGTATAGTCTTTTAGTGCAATCTCGAAACTCATAAATTAACAAAACATTTTAATGTCTGCTTTGAAATCTAATCATGTGGTCCTTTTCAACATATACCCGAGGAATGATTGATTTACGATTTTTTTTTCTACTACTTTTTACAAAGGTTTAATATGTTTTTCATGTTTCTTACAAGCAATGTTGTCCAAACCACTGCCCTGGCCGATTAGACTATATCAGACAAATTTCAGAGTTTCTCTATGGTAAGATGTTAACCTTATTTGATCTAAATTCCCGCTGTGTTTCCGAAAACTTACTCCGTGATACGAAACCAGGGTTTATGGAAACCAGGGTATACAGAAAACCAAGAGTGATATCAAACTTTAGTTAATAGAGACTCGGGGCTGATATGGAATCAGCCTTAATACGGAACCAGTGTTAACAGAATCGTTCTGAATCTTCAATTTGTATATTTTTGTTGTTGTTGAACTAAAATTGTGTGCTTTAATTTTTTCTCTATATTAAGATTTACAGGAAAGATAACTACGGGTTGTACAACAATGTTTTGATGGAAATGTTTATTGCACTTCAGGTCACACCGGCAAGCAGTTTTATCCATTTATAAAAGAATTGCTATAAAGACAAAGACAAAAGATAAAAATGTTTGTAGAATGTTTTGCATAGGTCGGATGTTCCTGCAGAGTTGAAGATAATTTTCTTCCTAGTCCAAACCTCCCACAAGACGACAGGGGATGGGTGCGGGCATGGTTTGAACCTGGGTCCATCGGTAAATCCAAATGACAGTCCAGCGCGCAAACCGCACGATCAAGCAGCCATCCTAGTAGAATAACTACATGAGCACATATTCTTACAATTATTTTACTCACCACCTCATTAAGTGTTCGACTTCCAGTTTGGCATAGGATTTCCTTGTTTGAGGTCCGATCTGTGTAACTGACTCCCAAAATTTGTGTCTGACATTTTTGTTGAGCCACATTTAGACTTTTCTCAATTTTGACAGATGACTTCCATGTCTTACATGCATATGTTGTTGTTGAGATGACGATTGTGTTAAGAAGGTGTTTTTTGCATCGAGTCCAATGGCTTGGCTTGTCCAAATAGGCTGCAGCCTTTGAAAATGCGCCATGTCTTTCCTATTCGGCACACTACATCATGGTATGCATCCATATCGTTTGTTATGATGCTGCTAAGGTAAGTGAACTTGTCCAACTCATCAAGCTTTGACTCGCCAAGTCTGACCGGGGTACGCCTTAGCCTTATATCCCACTCGCAAAATTTTAGTCTCTTCCAGGTTTATGCGGAGGCTAATTTCGCGTGCCTCTCAATCTAGGCTCTCCGTAAGTTTTGGTATGCATTTATTTGTAGCCCTGAGTAGTGCAACGTCATCGGCGAAATCCAATTCCTTCATTCGGATCTGTTCACGCCATGAAATACCAAAGAAAGTCTGATTCATTGCTCTCCTCATTATTTAGTAGATGGCTAGGAGGAATTGGAAGGGAGATAAGATGCACACCTGTCTCAATGTTAAAAAACTGTTCCTTCTCTTCTTCTGTTTTAATGCAACTAGACTGACTCTATAGGTATCGTAGAATCTGAACGATTTTTCTGGGATGTCGTATTCTCTAACTTTTTTACATAGTGATTCTTGGTGGACAATATCAAACGCTTTCTTAAAGTCTACGAAACTGATCGCTAGCCGTTGTTGGTGCTCAAGACTTTTTTATGATATTTTGTTGAACGAAGATCTGCTCTGCACATGATATGATCTGCCTCTTCGAAAGCCTGCTTGCTCTTCTCTGAAGCCGTCTCAACAGTACAGTGCTGAAAGAAAGTGTCTGGAACAGAGAGGAGAGTAATGCCCCTCCAGTTATTGAAGTTTGCTAAGTTGACCCTTTTTTTTAAGCTTTTGAGCACAATTAAATGTATTCTGTAGACGTGAATATAATACCCAACCTAAGTTTTAATTAGAATTTTCAGCGCATAGTGTCGTTACTCAGAATTGAAAATGAGCATTTGGAGAAAATAGCTGCACGTTATAAATTTAACATTTAAAAAAAACGCAAAAAACACATCAAAAAATATATATTTATTTAGAATAGCAAAAGTAAAGAAAGCACACAATAATTTATAATTGAAACCTAAATATACTATACAAATGATAATGTGGATAAGAATATTGATATATTTACAGTCACCGTGTTACTCAGGGCCTATAACGAAAACACTTGAAAACAAAAAATGGGGAGAGTTGGCAGTAGTTGAGCTTTTTTTTTTTGGCTGTCGAGACGAGCGTTGCAAGATCAAATCATTAGATTAGCAGAAGTATTAAATATCTGATGAAGTCCTGCCATTAGCCAGAGGAAATTTAGTGCACTGTGGTCCTCTGTACCTGATACACAATATTTATGTTAATGCTTGGTCATGGAAAATACGTTATAGAAATAACTTCACGGTGATGCTAAGATCTAGTAGCGCTAAATTAGTAAACATAAATAAACATATACATTATTTATCTTTCTATGTCAAAATATGTCTGTACTAAAAAATTTTAAGTCTAAGGTGTTGTGCTATGCCTCTTACAACAAACAAGTACATTTATTTTCCTTTGTTGCTGTTTTTTTAGCGGCCCCCGTAAGGGGAAAAAGCCGCTATTAGGTTTGTGC